>NQIM01000020.1:0-185421 GCA_003426235.1 Xylaria polymorpha
TGCGCACCCGACAGCAGAATGGTCAACATACCCAGCTATGTTGTTCTTCCAGTCCCATCCATCGTCTGTGTCCCATGCCATCGACTGACTAGATCAGAGACACGTAAAACCTACTGCCCGAGGGAGAATCGGCACACCCTCCACAGAGTCACGCAGTACAGTACGTCCACGCACCCATCTCCAACTTGTTCTCTACTTTTCTATCCTATACGATAACTAACATGTACACGCAGAGGCCGGAAAAGCCAGTGCCTTCGCGCAAGGCAAGCGTCGTTACGATCGTACGTCGAGTTTCCCCTTACTTCGCCCAACATCCATCCCATCCCATCCCATCCCATCCCATACCCCAGTACCTAATCAATCGGTCGCGCAGGCAAGCAGTCCGGCTACGGTGGACAGACCAAGCCCGTTTTCCACAAGAAGGCCAAGACGACGAAGAAGGTCGTTCTTCGTCTCGAGTGCTCCGGCTGCAAATGCAGATCACAGCTAGCGTTGAAGCGATGCAAACACTTTGAGCTCGGGTATGTTTTTTTATTTATTTAAAATACGAATATCATTTTCCTGCTGTGGCTGGTTGGCTGGCTATCATCATGCATGCTGACACATGTTGCTTGCTTGCAGAGGAGACAAGAAGACAAAGGGTGCCGCTCTCGTCTTTTAAATCGGTTATTGGGTTGGTTGGTTGGTTGGTGTCGAAACGAACGATATGGGTTCAAAAACAAACTTTCTCAGCATCCGTCGATTGGAATCTCGTCCAGAGAGACGAGAAGATCCCTTCGGGCAATCCGTGACCAGGTAGTCGCAATGTTTTCATAGTTGCTAATACACGGATGATTCCATTTTCGGTTCCCCAAGCCTCGTCTTTCAGACGCTTCGACGCCGATACTATGAGATTTGTATGGACAATCTACTTGGTTGTTGCCACAATAAAAAAACCTGGTTGAGCTCACGCAGTTCTGTTAACGCTACAACCTCCATTTCATCTTGATGAGGATTTCGCTCTAAGTGAACAACATCCTAGTGCCAACTTACTGATGCCTAGAAAATTGGAGTGCATATATCGTCAGGGTAATGAGACTATAAATCAAATACTACCAGCATTCACCCGGTGATACAATCCAAAACCTCATGAACACCACAAGCGACAACCTACAAACTTAAGTCCGTCTCCAAGAACCTTGCGAGCCTTCCACGGCTAATCCCGTCTATATTCTACTAAGAACAAATCATCTTACATCTAATCACGGAGAAAGACCCAGCATGACAACCCACAACACATTCAACTTCTCTTCTCATCTCATCTCATCTCAATTCGATTCAATTCATCTCATTCCATCTAATCTCATCTCACATCTACACCTGGTACACCCCAAACTCTCAAAAGGCATCATCATCATTATTCAGAGCGCTTTATCTAATTTTTATCTATGTACGCTTGGAAAGAGGTTCAGTCCAATTAGTAGGTAGTTCTTCCCTCGACATTCAAAATCGACTTGTTTTCCGCGCATATTGGGGAGGGACGAGGAGCGAGGCACACTCCACGTTGATATCCATTCGGAATCCTAGAGGTGAAGATGTCCGGGCACGCCGTGTTCTACACTTACATCACATCACATCACATCACATGACGGTGCAATCGCCTTCCTGCTGCTGCTTACCACCGATCTTACTCCTAGTGATACGCTCGCGCTGGCGAGGTGCGTTCCGGCCAGAGCGTTTGAGGTCTTCGAGACGCTCGCGGGCTTTGGGGAAGTTCTGGGCTATCATCATCATATCACAAGTTAGCTCCCTTCTTCTATCATACATTCATCATTACCATAGATAGATGGTATATATCACTACTTACCAGCAGCTCGCCAGTACCACCGCTTCGCATCCTCGAGGTTGGCAGGGACTCCGATGCCGACTTCGGTGAAATAGCCCATGGCATACTCGGCCTTGGCTAATCCGGCCTGCGCGGCTTTGCGAGCCCACAGATACGCTTCCGTGTCGCTCTGTTGGAGGACACCCTCGCTTCCGGTCAGATACCAGCCGCTGAGCGCCAGCTCGGACTGGTGTTCGCCCTGTGTCGCGGCGCGACTGTACCACATGATGGACTGTCTAGGATCGATCGGGCAGCCCATCGAGCCGTACTCATAGACGCATCCTAGGCGGAATTGACTGAACTTGTAGCCGAGGTGGGCCGCTTGTTCGAATAACTGCCGGGCATATCCCTCGTCTCGGATCATCACATCGTTGGGCTGGGCCGACTCGTACAAAAGACCGAGTTCGTGTAGCGCGTGCGGGTTCTCTGCGTCGGCTCGCTCGGCGGCTCGTTTGAGCCAGCCGATAGCCTCGCGGGGATTCTTCGGCTGCCCGAGCAGGCCTTTCAACAGAATCATGCCCACCTTATACATGGCTGGCGTGTCACCTAGAGTAGCGGCGCGCTTGTACCATTGAATGGCCTTCAAAGGATCCTTGCGGGTCCCACCTCCATCATCGTTACCGAGTTCGCAACAGACGGCAGTGCGATACGCGGCGGCAGCATGGCCTAGTTTCGCTGCAGACTGATACAGAGTAAATGCCTCTTTCGGGTCCGGCTCGTGGCCTAGAGTACCTCGACCCATACAGTCGGCTAAGAAGAACATGGCGTCTAGGTTCTGCGCACCCACTAATTTCTTCAGGATCTTATGTGAATCCATAATATAGCGCTCGCGGGACCTCGCCCTAGACTTCGGGTCAGGAAGTCGAGGTACGAGGACGTCTGCCGCTTCAATCAACCTCTTGGCTAGGGCAAGGGCAGACTGCTGGTCGTTGGGGTCGTTCTTAATGAGAGCACGTAGGTGTTCGAGCTCTTCGATAGTGACTGGTGGCTGTTCGGTCACGGGTGGAGGTCCTGCATCCAGAGGTGCGTTCTGAGGAACAGTCTGAGGACCCGGAGAAGGACGTCCTTGGGCCCCAGCCGCAGCAGCTGGTGTACCGCCGCTATAGTTTCTAACCGGAGGCGGTTTGTCGCTCATATTTACCACCGAGTTCGGCATCAAGCCTGCGCGGACGGGTGCCGGGGGTCCGGAATTAGCTCGACTCGCCGGTGGACTGGCCTGCGTGCCTGATCTTGAGGCCGCAGGGTTGCTAGGCAAACCAGGCTTGTACGCTTGAAATCCACCAGAAGGCACGGGGGGCATATCGTTTGCCATCTCGAAGACCGCCGACTGAGGCTCACGGAGGTTGGGCTGCGACTTTGTTCGTGACATCTCCGGTAAACGAGCGGGTCCCGGCTGGGGTATGCCGGCTTGGGGGGGAGGGGCTCGCATTTGTGGTTCGAACGAGGACCTCTGACCTTGACCAGGAAGAGGGGCGTCTTCATAATCCGGTGCGCGGTCTGGTGGATGCTCGGCTGGATAAGAGTCACCGCTCATCCTTGGGTCATAGTAGGAATCATACAGATCTCCTATTGACCCTCGGTCTGGTTCATCATTCCATCCGGGGGGGGTTGTAACGCGGCGTATTCGTGGGGTAGAGGGGGGGCTGCTTCGGGATATGTCCTTTGGGGAATAGGGCGAGTGCTCTGTGCCGTAGATGGTCGGGGAGGGGGCATCTGCTGCCCAGATTGTCCACCGTAGTTAGCGCTATCCGTCCGGGGAGGAAGCATCCCACCGCGCATTGGGTATTCGTTATTTGCAGGCATGGTCATGCTTCGAGATGGTGGGCCGAAGTCGTTCCGTGGCGGTGACATAGGCGGACCATACCCATCGTCGTGATAGTCACCGTAGCCTGGATGTTGAGGCGGGGGTGGACCTCGCCTAGGATCAGGGTAATTTTGGGGTGGATAGCCTCGTCCTGCGCCTCGTTGGCTGTCCATAGACGGGCGTCCATACTCGTCCATAGAGTGCTGCTTGGGGCCAGGTCCTGGACCCCTACTAGGAGGTGGCCTTGCGTTGATGTCCATCCCAGCCATACGGTCGAGGATCTGGTTTTCCCGATCGAGATCCGTCTGTCGGTCATGCCCAGGGAACACGGGAAATGGACTACCAAAGTCTTGCTCGTTGGGACTCACCATGGGAGCACCCTGCCGGTTGACTAGATACCATCAGCATTGCGGGCCGTGATTCTTGCTCTCGTATCGGCTTACCGTGTTCATCTAACGAGGCGCTCCGATCAGGCGGCCCTGAACGACCCCCGGGACCCTGAGGCGGATATCCTCTATTAGGACCTGGCGGTGGTCCTCCGCCACCACGCATCGGGCCCCCTCGCATCGGTCCGCCGCGCATCGGCGCACCTCTTCCTCTAGGCGGGGGTGGACGACCTCCCCTTCCCGGACCAGGCGGGCCACGGTACATGTCTTGCTGTGGATAGCCCTGGTTGGGTGGGGGGCCTCTTCCGTAGTTCATATCCTGGGGCGGCGGGCCGTAGTCCTGGCCGTATCCGTCGTCGTACTGATCATAGCCCCCATAGCCGTAATCCTCCTGGTATTGCTCATATTGTCTCTGAGGAGGCGGCTGCTGGTATGCGCCGCCACGAGGGGCTCGGGCAGCCGGCCCAGTGTAGGGTCTCTCCGCGTATCTATTATCATATGCCATGGTGTCGGAAGGCGGCGTGGGCAGCTCTCTAGACCTCTCGCTAATCTGTACGCGTTAGGTCTGCGCGGGCGGGTCTCCAGACCCTTTGCCAGACCCCTCGCCAACCCGTATGGGTAGGTCTGCGTAGGCAGGGCTCGTTCGAAGGGTTGGATCGCGGCGGGTTAGATTGTAACGAACGGGTTGAATCGCGGCGGGTTGGATTGTAACGGGTTGGGTCGCAGCAGGTTGGATCGCAGCAGGTTGGATCGCAGCAGGTTAGATCGTAACGGGTTAAATTGCGGTAGGTTAAGTCGAAAAAAAATTAAATATAGTATTTAAGTAAAGATACGTTTATCTGTATGTTTTAAAAACGTGGTGTGTTGTATGTAAATTTTAGGTAGAGCCGGACACTTGGATTTGAAACTAGGTACCTAGGTAGTGTACTTACACTACGATTAGGACAGGATGAAGGCCGTAAATGAGTCTATATATACCTACCTAGGTACCTAGGTAAGCTGAGGTAGCCCCCCCTAGCTTACCTAAGGTTATCTGTGCACGGGGTACCTACGTACCTAGGTAGGTACATACATATATATGTAAGGTGGACTGGTACATTGCTGCCCAGCAGATTTCCTTCCTTACGCAAGCGCTCTAGCACCAAACCCTTGTAGTCAGGTGGTAGGTGTTTTAACTGTTGGCCCCTTTAACTTTGAACAGGCGACTTTATAGGTAAGTGTTAATATTGATGTTCATGAGTACGGATCCGTACCTGTGTTGAATTCCTTGAGGAACCGGATAACATGAAGCAATGTGTGTACATACAGCTCGCTCCTCCACTCTACCGCGGATGCGATAGCCGTTAGCCGTTAGTCAATTCGTCCATAAACGATTTTTTCGTATTTGTCTTTGTGTGTACCTGCATATACAGTACCTGTACAGTACGTACCTAATGTCACGGGTGTCATTCATACCTACAAACAATTGGTTATTTCCAACGGCATGCTTATCCGAGTCCTATCCGAGCGCACTCCGGTCTACCACGCCACGGCCAGCCAGCGCTTATAATCTTATAATGATGCATGTGTGGCTGAGTCCTATAGCACTGAACCTACTTCTTCATATCGGTCCAGCTTGCACCGTCCGGCCTTGAAATAAATCTCCAGCTTCTTCCACGTCACGTCACGTCACGTCAGTACTTGTACAAAAATACAAGATAGCAAGCAATTCGCGAAAGCTTGGTGCATAAGTTTGACATTCACTAGAAACACCGAGTCTCATCTTTGAACCCAGCGTTGTGTCAAAAATAGCAAGGGTTGAAGTTGGCTTGGCCTCTCATTGGTGCCGCAGCTCCAGCCCCCTGGTCTGTACCCGGCATTTTCTTTGAGCCTCGCTCAAGCCCTTGAGAAGATTGATTTCATAATTGAGAGCTTCCTAAATTTGCCGAACATTTTTTTTCCCCTTTCCATTACCATCACAGAGCTACCTACCCAACTTGGAAATTACCAGGTTGCCCATTATCAACTAACTTATAGGTGAGGATGGATATACTGTATATACTACATGACACGTCCGTAAATGCTTGTTTTCTTCTGACTGCATATGTCATATGATGATTATGTTTAGCGCACGGGCACGATGAAGGTTCGACAGCTCCCGAGTGTCAAAATGTGTTGTCATTCTGTCCTAACGCTACCTCTACCTAGGTACATAAAGCATGCATAACACAAGACAGACGGCTGCGTACAACGGCCAGTGATACAACTAGGTAAGTGGTTTGCGTCGACCCATGAAACATTATATCAATTGGCCCCTACGAGTCATGGCCGCGATGAAAATAAAATCACCAGGAACGCCGGATACCGAGTTTCCGACTCAGCTACGATATTATAAGAACATATTGCTCAAACTACCTAATCCTACCGGTACTACCTAGTACCTAGTACCTACCTAGTATTCAGCCCGAGTATATGTAATGCATCGGGCACGCACTGCAGGTCGTCTGCAGTGAGAGAGTTCGCTGACCGGTAAGGAGCAAGTAAGGAGCCCTAAGTACATAATGTGGGGGCTTACACGCAGACAATACCTACAGTACCTGACTATACCTAATGGGGTATCTATCCGTGGGGTAATGGCACTGTCCCTAAAAATATGGGGTTCAGTCATGAGCCACATGATGAGCCACAAATTAGCAAAGAAGACCCTGTCTAGACTTTCGTCATTGATATCACGTAGCTAATGTCGAGGACCCAAAAGTATATCCGAGGTCGATTACACTACCCCATTGACCACCGCCAACAAACAGTACACACCCGCACAGGATGGCAGCCAAGTCCGGACGGTTAGTCACATGGCTGAAGATGCTGGCCGTGTAAGCATTCTCTCTCACTCTCCCCAAAACGGGCTCCGGCAAGACCAGCAAGACTGACGTTTCCCCGGCGGTTGTCGCAATAGTGGCGGCGGAGTATGTGTCGGTGGCCCGGCATTCGTCATGTGGATCCAACCGACCGACGAGGAGCTATTCAAGAAATACAACCCCGAGCTGCAGAAGAAGAGCCTCGAGCGGCGGTACGAGAGACAGAAGGAGTTCGACGACTTTGTCACGCAGTTGAAGGAGTATTCGAAGTCTGACAAGCCGAGTACGCCATCCCCCTCGCATTACCATGCCTTTTTCGCTTCCGACGTGGGCCTGGATATTTTCCCGCGCACGCAACGATACAGTAACGTTGTGGTACGAACCATCGGCTAACGACGGCAATGTGCTATAGTATGGACGGTGCAAGAGGAAGCGGCGCGAAAATATAGGGAGGAATCCCTGCGACAAGACTTCCAGAATGCCACGGACGCGAAGGCAAGACAGGAGGCCATGAGGAGAGAGGCTGGGCTGGCACAGGCCGCCGGAGAGCCGGAGAGTACAGGGAAGTCGAAGCCGACAGATAACGTGCCCTGATGCGCCAGGGAGCTAGCTGTCTCTGTGCTAAATTGTATCATCACTGTGTCTATAGACGTACATGTATTCGTGAGCATTTTAAGGGGTTCGGTGTTTGGGAAATGGGCACGTAAAAGCAGGTGGTTCTGCACTCTACCATGCGCTGCATATGATGTACCTAGGTAGTACTGTACTATCAGTTGAAATCTCCGGGATGTTCAGGATGTTCAGGAATGACATGTGTCCCGTTACGATCCCAGTGTCGTTCTGGGTAGGCACGAACAATGAATGTACATTCCACAAACTAATCAAGAGCAACTTCCTCAATCATGTTGTAATTTCTCCCTCTAAACTCGCTATCCTGGTATCAACCAACCTCCGAATCTGCTCCCACCTCTCTATCAACATGTCCACCTGCGACTGTTCGCAGACCTGAAGCGCGCGAATCCGCTCCATAGTCCCCCTCAACCGTCGCGACATACTCCCGCAGCAGCTCTAGAAGCAGCACATCCACAGCCCCCCTGGCTCCCCTCGCCATCGTCACCCCCCATTGACAAACCGCACCCACTCACCGACCCTGCAGCAAAGCAGCCTAAGCGCAACCTGCGTGCGATGGCAGACGGTCTCGCGATCAAGGACATACCGTCCCAAGAAGCCCACACCCTTGAGGCGTTCCTTCTGCGAGGCAGTTAGGCGGCTAAGCACAACCTCGTCAAGCAGAACCTCATCCCAGCAATTCTCCCGCATCACGAACCCGTACTCGATGAGCAGGAAATCGCCTCCGTGGCGTCCGTAGCAAATCCGCACCTCCTCGCCCTTGCGATACGGCGCCGTGGCGCGGAACGCGAAGCCATCACTCCCGAACGCGACATGACACCCGCCTTCATCGCCGTGGTTGAATAGGTCCGCGACAGGCTGGAGCGCCATATGGTCGTCGCGGGTGGTGCCGCGGCGTCGTTTCAGGGCAGCATCCAGATAGTAAAAGGTGCGGGAATTAACGAGGAGCCAGGCATATCTGTATTTCTCCATTCCCTCTCTCGCCCCTTTCTTCCCCCTGCCTTTCAGCTCGGGGAACGCGGCGGCCACCATCTCCCAGCTGCGCGCGAACTTGGCCTGCTGCGCGGCGAGGAGATCGGCTGCCTGTCGCGGTAGGAGACCCTGTAGGTCCGGGTGCCATGTCAGAGGCATGCCGGTCAGGTCCTCGGGCCGCGGGACCACGGCGTCCCAGGGCGCGAACTTTCCGCTTGCGTCGAGAGCTAGGTCTGCGGCTAGGATCCCGTGGACTGAGATGCTCGTGTCACTGAGCTTGCGGAGCCGCGCCTTGGGCACTGTTGAGAGCGTCCGGATGCAGTTTGTCGGCACATCGAGGACGATCTCGTCGACCTTTTTGTTTGTTTGGTTAGGTTAGCATGACCGATCCAAAGAGATGAGATACGGTAAACATCCGCTTTAATAAATGCTGCGAACATGGTAAGGGGAGGATCGGGTTGGGATTAGGTAGGCGACTGACGTACTTGAATATCACGCGTCGCAAGCACGCCTATGCCGCGGCCCGGTATGCGCTCCGGCGCAATGCCGTTCAGCTTCACACCGTGGCTGGTGGCCCAATCGAGGAGTTCCTGGAGGGGGTCCATTGGTTTTTACTATCGAATCGCAGATATCACGGCGATGAGATTCATGTCGTGCGATGTGTGGGAAATAATATGAATCGGTTTCGACTATAAGGACCCCATGTCGAAATAATAAACAACAATAGGGTTATCCGGGATGCATCTGTCTACAGTAGGTATACCGGTACTTATACCCAAGTTTCGCAAGTTGGAAAAGCGAGGCGAAAGCATGCGGTTGATTGGTCGACGGGCTGCATGCTGTGTCCCGTTGGGCGGATGATGGATCGGCGTTTGGGAAATCGAGATTCTCCACTCCGATCCGGCCTCTTGTGGTCCGGTGCTTTTTCGGCGTCCAGCGATTGATTGATTGATTGATTGATTGATTGATTGATTGATTGATTGATTGATTGATTGATTGATTACACCATGTTTGGGCATAGTTCGTCGGACGGTTTTATTATTACACGGATCACAAAGCACAGCAGACTGTCGTATTGTGGAAGGACGAAGACGAATTTCCATTCCATACCAGATGGGTATCGCAGAGTCAGATAGGACAGAGCATGTGCATGCATTGGTGCACTCTGAACTCTGATAAACAATGATAGATTATATCATATGTGTACTACAGTATACAAGCTGAACCTAGAGTCGCCTTGTTGTTTTAACTCAATAATCAGCCGCCTATGTTAGATGGCAGAGGGCAGGAATCATCAAGCTGAACCCTACCTAGGTAGGCAGACTATGTGTAAATCTTGTGAGACAAAGCATGTGAGCCAGCATGTCGGCGCCTCAAAGAAAAGTAACTTGTTCAATACCTACCCGCCCGCGGAAACCTTAAGTCCGGCCATAACGCCGAAGCTTAGGCGGAATCGACGGCTTCCCCACCATGATTAATATATTGCAGTACAGTACCTCCCGACAGCTTTCCCCAGACTCTCAGTGGCGTCATGCATCGTCTTAACCGCACATTCAACCGCATCTCAACTTCTTTTGGTCGTGTACAGGTTAATGCATTGAAGCTTTACTACTGATCAATTGTAGTGTTCACACATTTACCACTGTTATACCCTCACTTAACCAGATTGCATCAACAGCTTCAAAGCAACCTCTACACCACTAGGACCCTTATCAGTGCCAAGACCGCCTTCCCGTGAACCTCCCGGTGCACCCGGGGCAAAGAGATACCGGAGCCTACCACAATGAGCGGCTCAAGGTCTCACTCGGAAGACCTGGAGGACCAGCATACAAACCCCTACTTTGACGCCGAAGAGGACGAGGATGAACACGATGATCCCGACTATGAGGACGACGGGGAGGAACAGGACGAAGACGATATGACCCATGACCTGTTTGAAGAAGAAGATGAGTTTCACGGTATGTCCTCCGTCTCTTATTGCAAAAGCTCGGTTTTAACTGACATGGATGGTGCTAGATGCCGAGGAAGGAAACTTGGGTTTTATCGTGCAGCTGGAAGGCGGCGACGAGGGAGAAGGCGGTGAAGCTTCAGAAGAAGCCAACGAGGCACGATCCGCCATAGAACGACGAGTCATCAGTCTTATCACGAGTACGTTTCCTAATGCCCGATTTTTGTAAGTTGCCCCCTGACACTTCGGCAGATGTAGGCCGTCGCGCTGGATTAGTATCGCAACGTGAGATCCTGAATCTCTTACGAGGCCGCAATCTGGGTATTTTGCTCAATGATGAGGATGATGACGACGACGACGGCAACTGGGGCCCTAGGTTACGGAGACGGCGAGCCTTGGATCCGAACAGATTTCCCAAGGTCCCGAGTGAGAAGGGGAGGGAACTGATGAACTCGGGGACCTTCGGGGCGAACGATATATCGTCTCCTTTGAGGAAGAAGAAGCAGCTGGCCCGACGGATACTTGAGCGCGAGATGGGCACAGGTGATAGATCGTACCGCAGGATGAACCAGGGTGTGATAGCTCAGGTGAGTCTTACTAACTGAACCCGACTGTCGGGTATGTCATCAGCTGACCCGAACCAGTCTATGATCCCTCGCACTGATGCGGATATGATTATCCACTACGACGAAAATGTCTACTCTGGGCAATTTTCAGATGACGGAAACTTCTTCTACTCTTGTGTCAAAGACTTCAAGGTGCGCATGTACGACACGTCCAATCCGTACAACTGGCGGCATTACAAGACGGTGGCCTTCCCATTCGGATCTTGGACCCTGACGGACGCATCGCTGAGTCCTGATAACAAATGGCTGGCATACACATCTATCCAGAGCAATGTTTGTCTGGCACCTACAGATCCGAACGATACAGGCGATCCATACACGCTAAGCTTATCAGATCACGGCGCCATACGAGGAACATGGCGCGACAGCTTCGGCATTTGGTCCATCCGGTTCTCAGGAGACGGGCGTGAGCTCGTAGCAGGAACAAACTCGCGCTCCATCATCGTCTACGACATTGAAACACGAAGAGTCCTGCACCACATCGAAGGGCACGAAGACGACGTGAACGCGGTATGTTTCGCGGACAAAGCATCGCCACACATCCTGTACTCGGGCAGCGACGACACGACGATCAAGGTCTGGGACCGGCGGAGCATGGGCGACAAGCGGGAGGCGGGCGCGTTCGTGGGGCACATCGAGGGACTGACATACATGGACAGCAAGGACGACGGGCGGTACCTGCTCAGCAACGGGAAGGACCAGAGCATGAAGCTCTGGGACCTGAAGATGATGTACACGACGGCCGAGTTCCACAACAAGCAGCCGCGGCAGCACGCGCCGCCCACCGACTTCGACTACCGGTGGAGCAAGTTCGAGGACGACGACTGGTTCCCGCACCCCGACGACAACTCGGTCGTCACGTTCCGCGGCCACAAGGTCCTGCGCACCCTCATCCGCTGCCACTTCTCGCCGCCGGGCAGCACCGACTCGCGGTACGTGTACTCGGGCTCGCACGACGGGAAGGTCTATGTCTGGAACATGGACGCCACCATCGCCGGCATCGTCGACGTCAAGAAGACGACGCAGATGGAGAAGTCCCTCCCGCTCGCGTACCGTCAGTACTTCGACCGCCGCGGCCTGCCCGGGTGGTCCACCATTGTCCGGGATGCGAGCTGGCATCCTACCGCGCCGTTTATCGCAGGTGAGTTTTGACATCGTAGTGTATTTCCTTTGTGCGTTGTGTATGCTGATGCAGACGTTAGCGTCCTCTTTGAATGGGTGGGATAATGCCCTCGGTACGGTCTCGTTGCACTCGTACAACGAGGGGAGTCTTGACGAGGGCTTCCCTCAGATGGGCACCGCGTATGACGAGAAGCTGAAGCAAGTGAGCTGTGAGCGGCAGGAAGGGGAAGATGACGACGACGATGATGATGATGATGATGAAGATGGGCATTCCCGTGCCAGATGGCGATGAAAAGCCTCTAAGTGAGGAACTGACGAGAACAAGGCTTACTTACTTACTTACTTACTCCCGTCATTCCTCGTATACAGTCCCAATGAAGCATAGCACTGGTATCAATATGTGTCACATTTCCACATCAATTAGGTAGATAGTTCAGTCTCAGAAGGCGTTTAGTGAGCAGAAATGCAGAGAGATGGGGTCAAATTGGTCGAGTTTTATATTTTCTGTAAATCCCCGCCCTAACCTCGCACGCAATGCAATGAATGCAATGTTTTGTGTGTTTGTTTGTACAGTGACATAGTAAAGGCTAGCTGTTAACAGCATCATGAGACCGCCACCACCAACAAACAACAACACTATTCGTACTGGAAGCGCGTCCCAATGGTACCCATTTCGTGTGTCAATCAATCAATCAATCAACCCATCCCAGCCGCAAGCCATACATACGGGCGGTCCATCCGTCTCGGTTTGTCTAGCCTGCGTGGGTAGGTAGCGTTTTTCATCGTCATTACGTATCTCGCCGCACCGCAATTAATGGGTTTCGATAGCGGTAGCGGTAGGTAGTTATTGTGTGTGTTCCCTCGCCAGCGCATGTCCAACCTCGGTAGCCTCTCTCCCTCTCTCTCCCTCTCTCTCTCTCTCTCATCGCCACCTATGCGCCTCCTACCAGTACGTTATTGACGGGGATATGAACTGGAAAAGAACCACGTTAGCGCATGCATGGCCATGGCAAACAAGAACAGATAAATTCGGGATTCGCCGTACTCAGCTTGACGAGGTAGCCGATGGCGCCCATGACGACGAAGCCGAGGCCGACGGCCTGGCAGATCTTCAGATACTCGTTGCGGTCGGGCTTGGTGCAGCGGTTGATGAACTGCGTGCCGTCCTTGACGAAGTCCTTCTGGACGTCGAAGAATTCTGTTATCTGGTCGGCCATTTTGTGTGTAAATATGGGTGTGTGTGTGTGTGTGTGTGTGTGTATGTGGAGGAAGCGGGAGAGTTGTGATAGACAGATCTCGACGTCGTTCGTGCAATGGCGATGCGAATGGGAGAACGTGTTGCGCTGTCCGGAAGCTCGATGCTATTGAACTATACTAATAAGAAAGATGCGGCCAGATTTCCCCTGCTCGGCCCTTCCTGAATGCTGGGCGTGCACTAGTCTGCAAGTGGTCAAGTGCGCAATCGAGAGAGGGTCTCGGGAGGCTAGTGCTTCTTGTGCAAGTACCTAGGTACTTGGTAGCACACATCAGCCACAGGGCTCCCAGGTGTTGAGCCTCATTTTGCATGTCCCCGGAATCTTGAACCGGAGCCCCTTTCCACTAAATCGGATAATTATAGTGGATCCACGCCCTGGGGAAAGCTACCTCGCCGCCCTATCGCTACGCGTCGAGGCGCCTGAACTGCCCTACCGGCTTAGGTACTAGCTAAGAGGTAGGTACTCGATAAGCCGAGCCCAACCTCAAGGCTCCGAACAAACCTTCATCTTTTTGACTCGTACCACAACCATGTCACTAGCATCCACAGCCTCTCCTCTATCCTGTCACAAGTCTTTGCTGATATCTCGATACTGCTAGACACTCTTCCCTCTCTTTTCTTGAGACTACCACCACCACTACCATAATACTTACTTGCCTACTGCACCAGCTCCCTTCCTCTCGTCTGTCTGTATTGGCTTTAATGAACCCCCGACGCCCGACCTCGCCAGCCACCACTGTCCATCCTCATCTCTCGCGCGAAACCTTCTCACGACCCCCGGCCGGCCTAATACCCAGTGACTCCTCTTTATGCGACTACCCGCTGTTAGTTTGACCTGATACAACCCCTCCGGCTAACTGAAGCAATCGCGCGCGTACACGTACGCATAACGATTCGCATACACGCACAGGGAGACACAGATAGCGAGCTTGATTGCCCTCGCAGGTTCCGGGCTTCGTAGTGCAGACAGACAGACACACAGTCTTGTCCACCTCGCGGTTGTCTTTTCTTTTCTCTCGAGATACTACCACATCTCTATCCTATCCTAGGTATCCTATCCAGCTGCCTGGCTGCCTGTACTTGTTCGCGTCGTCTCTTGACGTCCCCAAGATCTGGACCTTCTCATTCTACACCAACCTGCGTGTACCTAGGGAGACTTTGGCCGAGATTGCGAGCATAGAGCTTCGTCTTGACATCTTCGTTGATTCAAACCCCCGTCCAGCCGGCGAGCGGGCGTTTTGTTCACGCGTGTTTTCTGCCGCTAGTCAGTCTTGGAGACGGGGACGAGAAACCCGGGATTGCCTGAGAGAGACAGAGGGGTTTGAGTTCGGTCCACGGTCCACCATGTACGTATGATGCTATATCCTGTGAGATGTCTCTCTCTTCTTCGTTTTCTCTTGTCTTTCTCCGGGTCGCTTTTCCTACATGTATTCTTTTCTAGATCACTGATACAATGGACCAAAAGACGCCAGGCACTTCTTGTATCTTACTCCGAATACACTCAGTTGCTAGATACCTCCACTTATCCCTCTGACTTCATAACACACTTTGAGCCCCCGTAACATACAGTCGTACCGTGTCTTTGAAGATGGCCGACGAGGATTTCGAGATCGACGTCTACGGTGACGCCAACCCTGACTCAGATTCGAAGGCCGACGACTCCAACACCCAGGCCTACGATAGCAATACCAGCATCACGATTGCCAACGGCTCCAACCCTCCGGAATCTGTTAACAATGACAGTCACCACGGCAACTACGATAACCGCGACCAGGAGAGCCACGACGAGCACGGTACCCCAGCGCGGCAGTATCAGCAGGGAGTCAAGCGGAAGGGAGAATCCGATGACAGACCAATCGACCCTGGCGCTACAAACTGCCTTCTTCTCTCAGACCTGAACTGGTGGACGACTGATGATGATATCCGTGGCTGGGTTGCAAATGCTTCTTCCGAGGAGGAGCTGAAGGACATTACATTCAGCGAGCACAAGGTGAATGGGAAAAGCAAAGGGTATGTACGACATTCCTAGCATGCAGGTCACAGAAATGCTCACAGCGAACGACAGTCAAGCCTATCTCGAATTTACGTCCCAGCAAGCAGCCACCGCCGCTAAACATCAGATTGAATCAGCAGGCGCGGAGGGTACGCAACCCGGCGGAAAGAAACACAACGTTATCTACTCTAGTCCAGTGAATAACCCGTTCCGCACTCTACCCAAAGATGCACCTGCCAGGGGTAAGGACAACCCAGCTTCCCGAGGCGGCGGCGGCGGCAACTTCAACGACCGCGGTGGTGGCAACTTTCGAGGCCGTGGTAATTTCAACGGACCTCGCGGTGGTGGTTTTAATCGGAACTTTTCAGGCGGTAACATGGGTGGTGGCGGTGGCGGTTTCCACAACAATAACATGGGCGGAGGAGGTGGTGGTTTTGGCAGCAACATGGGGCGGGGGAGGCAGTTTCGGCTTCGGCAACATGCCCGGCGGCGGTGGCGGGGGTAACTTCGGCTTCCGCGGGGGCATGATGGGCGGCAATATGGGCGGAGGTATGCGAGGAGGAGGCATGCGTGGTGGGCGAGGTGGCGGTATGAATCCCGGCATGAACCCCGGCGTGGTGGCGGCATGAATAACGGCATGATGGGTGGTATGGGCGGCATGGGGTATGCCTATGATGGGTTTCCAACAGCCTCACTTCAACCCGGCCTTCTTCGGCGGCAACCAGCAGGCCGATTGGCAGAACCCGCACGGCGCCAAACGACCACGAGGAGAATAGTAGAAAATATCGTGGTCGGGTCGGCGGCGCATGAAAAAAAAGTGCGTTTTACTTTTTTTCAGTTCATGTATTGATTCATTGGCCGGTAAGGCAAGACAAGGCAAGGTAAGGTGGGAAAGGAGGGAGGGAAAGGAAAGGGCAAAGGGAGGATGGGTTTCCTCTGACTAGAAGCTTTTTAGCAGTATCCCATCCAGACAGACAGACAGACGGACGGACGGACTGCTGGGCTGGGACTTTGTGTAGATTATTAAGTTGTTATACCTACCTCTCTCTTGAGTTATTCATCGTGTGGTGTGTAAGGGGGTAAAAGGGAATGACAACGAACTTGAAATGGTTGAAGCGACGCATGTCAAATGATATGTGCGCTGATTTGGGTTATGTTAACAGTAAACGCCTTTAGGTCAGTTATGTCGAAACAGATGTATGAATATTCCATTTAACTTGACTGCTCAACTGACTGAATGAGCAAGGTGAGAAGACCTCAATATATATACATGAACAGGATATCCATACCCCTTCGTCTCCCTAGCCTTGTACAGTACATAAAGTGACTCCTTAACCTAGTATACTTCGGACAAGTATTAAGGTTGTGAATATCTGCTCAGCCGTGGTATAGTCTTCGACTATCTGATATATGAGGTCATAAGGCCGACTCGCACACATCTAAGTCCGGTATAGCTACTTAGATTGCTTGGGCACAACGATTCCCTACAGGCGCTGCGGCACCAGGCATGGGATTTTTGGTGATTAGATTAGTAGAGAACTATTATCGTAATCGTTTAAAAATAGAAGGACAATTATAGTATATTAAAAACTGTCCTAGTTAATTACTCAGGTTACAGCTTTTAAATCAACAGCATTTATTGCGTGTAGAATGGTCCCTCGGTAAGTATTATGTTCACTTAAAAAACATGTTGTAGGTAGGCAAGAGACGCATTGCAACTGTCCTACACATCTGAAAATGATTTCAGAAAAACATGATAGTCTCCAAAATAGTCTTGGTCTAGTGACAATCGTCGTGATGGTTCTCCCAGAGACCCCCTAGTGGCCCCAGTTTGTTGAATGCGCACTTAATTACTTATTCAATGAATTGTAAAAAGGCACTACAGCTCAGGCTACTTCCAGCAACAACTTTTTTCATGGATCTCGACATCCCCTTACGAACGTTTTCATTTTCGTATGTGCAGGAACTGCAATGGTATTTCTTGACTGTCCTACCGGGCGCGGGGTGAAATTCACGCACGTGCCTGGTCCGGTTGCTGCGGGCGGACCGGCCCGTAAACCTCCTCGCACAATACCTACAGTCCAGTGCACTGTCTTCCGGAGGGCCAATCAAGAGAGCAGAGCGGGAGTGGATGATTGAGTCCTAGGTTCTAACGGCGAGTTTGAGCGGGTTCTCGGTAAGTGTAAAGGGTGTCACAGTATCGCCGGTGCGGGAATTATCCTCGCTGATATTGTTAGGTGCAAATTGCAAGGGCCCCCGGAGCGTTAATCGAACCTTAGATGTGTGAATGTGTTAAATCCACGCTGTGTTGGCGGCAGGGGGGGGGGGGGGGGTGTATTGTTGTAAGTTGCGGGCCACTACTTTAATGTTGTCAAAATTAAACAAATCTAATTAGTTGTATATTAATTTGAGGTAATTTGTGTATAAAGTTTATATTTTTTATGTTTATGCACACTATATTAAATAGGTATAGGTAGAGAATTTACTCGATAGGGCTATTATTTCTACCCCTTAAATCTAACACATAGTACCTTAGGGCGCTAAGGGGGCCTAGTAAAATGCAAGTACACAAATCAAATTCAATAAAACCATACAAAGTCAACATATAAACACTTAACTACTAAATAAAAAAATACAATTAAAAATAAATATTTAATTAATAATATTAATATTAATAAGCTAATTATAATTATAAATATTAAATATTAATAGTTTTAATTTTTAATATTTATATAGATATATTTTTAAAAATTTAACACCTTAAACAGCGCAGGTCACCCTGTTCAAAACCTGAAATGTACCCAGTAACCATTTCTCCAGGCCCCCCTGGCGCCCTAAGGCAGTAACAACGGGCATGTCCCTGCCTAACCCAACCATAGCGCCCCGCCAGTGGGCTTTGTATACCACAACGTGCTTTAGTGCAAAGCAAGGGAGGGCCTGTATTCCAATTGACCGTTGTTGTAATTCCCGCCGTTCCGGACTGCACCGAAACTCTCGATGTCCATCGACTGTTTCTTTCACCGTGTCTACCAAGTATATACAGTCCCGCACATACCAATATCACCCCAAGAATCAATACTGCTTCAAGACATAGAGAGAGACATAGACCAATTAGAAACGCGGTTAGTACCAGACTAAGTAGACTCGCATTGCTACAATCAATACCTTAGTCTTCTACACCCGTCTTTTTGAGTACTCTCCGAACCCCCCCCCCACCCACCTGGGCCACCTCTCATCCCACCATCCGACCATGCCGATTCGCAACCCCTTCGCGAAGCGACCTTTCTTAACCACCGGCGCCGAAGTCGCCAACGACGAGAATGAGCCCCCTTCCACCCGCGTCTCGAAAGACTCCTACGGCGGCTTTGAGAGGGTAGATACCGTTGGGTCGAGAACCTCTTCCGCATGGAGCATCCACTCTACAAAGAGCCGCGATAACGGCGACTACAAGATGAGTGGTGAGTCTACCAGCGTGCACCGTGCCCTCATGCCGGGAAATGAACCACGCGTTTGCTAACTAGTTTCCGCTGCCAGTTGTCAATGATAGTGGTGTCTACCTTCCTGTGAGCAGGACTCATGTTCCCCCAAACATCGGAACGCCGTATTTGCTTACTAGTCACTATATAGCCTTCGCCCACGGATGAGAAGGGTCTTTGGCCGAGGCGGCTTGCAAACTCCCGTACTTCTATGGATACACGCAGCAGCATTGGCGACATCGAGCACTTTTCTATTTCTCGCGAGTCCTTCGATTCCTACCGCCGATCATTCGTAAGGAGGAGTCCTGTCCACTAGCGCCTATTGCCTATGTATGCTAATTATATCCCATGTGAAGGACATTTGCGCGAAATCCCCTGTCCTTGTTCATGATCCGCCTCGGCAGAGCCTCGACTCTGCCGGCATGCGAAACCCTAGATCTTCTGTGAGGCATCGTTCCTTTGAGAGAGAGCTACCTACAGCAGAGGAAAGCTTCGAGGATGTCGGGTTGAACGACGATCAGAAGCAGGGCCAGCAGCAGCACCCGAAAAAGAAGAGTTTTTTCTCCAAGTTCTCTGAGCCTCAGGAGTCCAGTACCCATGGGGAGGGACTAGCACGGTTTATTCCTGGCCGGAAGCGAGCACAAAGCGGCCAAGGCGCCGAATTGGGACCCGTGGAACGGCCAAAGTCGTCCCAATCAGTTCACCCCCAAGAAGTGCCGTAAACTAGTCATCTTTGTTTTGTCTGTTATTTCCAATGCATCATTTCGCGGCTGGCGGTTCCGCATAGGCAGGGGTATTCATGATATAGAGCGATCGTTTGCCCCTTTCTGGAGACTATGTTGTCTTTGTTGGCGCTCGTTATCCCATTTGGTGGTCTTTAATGTCTTGAAGCGGGCGGAAGAATCCCACGACAGACAGGCTGGTCGTGGGCGTAATGATAATGCATAGATGAGAAGGGACATCGATATAACTACAATAGTAGGACCGATAGATACAAAAGGAATTGACGTTTTATCGTCAATATCGCTGTTTAGTACATTAAAAATTTTATGTGTGCCATGCTACGTAGATACCTTCCCCTGTCCTTATGTAGCCGACTCCGTTGCGACTCAGTGTGAATGATAAATATCTAGCTATCTATGATAGGCATTGGTCACAAAAGAAACAAATATGCTATCACAACTAAGTATCAGGATATTTAGGGCCCGAGTGATTAATTGATCCCCAAACCCAATCGGTTATCAGAAGAAAGCCCTGGGGCGCCTATGTCTACGTAAATTGCATCGAGGACCGTCAATATAACTACCCTAGGGTATATATGCTAAAGGTAGCTTTGCGTTATTGAAAGATGTATCAACTACATTCTTCAAAATGCAACGGCAGTAAATCCAAACTCCAAAAACGCTCGATTTAATAAGATCTTAGTCGTGGCTCTAACTATAAGCTATAGATTTCTAAGACAACCATCCGGGAAGGTTAGTAGGAATTGTTTAAGTAAATATTATAGAATATTTTTATGTTAGCCTGACAAGAAGACAGCTACATAGAACGAGGCAGCCAAGAAAGTTATAGAAGTGTATTTGCGTATTAGGTTATTTATCTATTTATTATTTATGTTTTAATGAAGCAGTGGTAGTGCTCATCCTCGGATTTCAAGTACTGTTCCCAGAAGTTGTTCGACCTCGTGAACATAAAAATGTTGTTGATGATGAACTTGAGCAATATCCAAAACATCTTCCCATGGCCTTTGTGGTCCGAGACCCATTCTTCATGGCGCACCTGCGATTATCCGAAAATATTTCAAGATAGGCGTGTGTCATTTCATGGGCTAAAGTGACGATGAGATGCCCGAGAGGGTGTTTTCTGTGTCTGCTATCAGTTATCGATATGTCTAGAGTATCGTTGATAAGGCCCTATCTTTTATTCTCATACGTTGGCACGCCGTTCTTAGCGTTTATATAAATTCATGGTCAAATACGATGCCTTTTGAGCTCCAATGTCTTTCTTAGTAGAATTGAGCTGTCGAGACCTAAGCGGCGTTCACTTAATTGAATTGCCTTGTTCCAAAACAAAGAAGCTTGTATACTGTCACCGATAAAGCTACCGATCGGGGCTGCTGCTTACCCATATACGTACATAGATATTGATAAACATTGCCAAAAGTCGCGTAGAAAGGTTTAAATTGATGCATACCCTGACATGAACGAACAACTATAGAGCCACAGCCGCACTCCCGAAGCTCATAATGTCACGATCTCGCGGAGGAGCTAACTATATCGTAAATGAAGTTTAGCGCTTTTTGTTTCTAAGAAGCAGCGCCATAACGCATACCTAGGTAGTCTTTGCGACTAAATGACTGTGAGGTTCAATCCCAACATTGCCTCGTCCCTGAGCCTATTACAATTCGCTGGGCAATAATACCGACGGTACTCTTAAGTGGAACGTACCTACTGTACGAACTGTAGGTACCTACAGTACATAGTTCATCGGGGGGACCCATGCTGTATGTCGTCATTCTCGTCCCGCCTACCCCACAACCCCTGCCAAGCATATACTTATCGATAATAATTTTTCTGCATGGGCTCTATCTACGTAAAGCCCACCTTGACGAGGGTCCTGGTTGCCCTGCTTGCTCCGACAACACAGCTTAGTTGCGGGCGTCTTCATCTGTGACAAGTCTCCTTGCTATGGCACCGCGGCGCCCAGACAGGAAATCGAAGAAGCCGGGGAAAGGCGCCATTTCGCGCGCCGCTGCAGCCGCCGGGGGCAGCTCCAACAACAAGCCCGTGTCCCCACAGGTCCTCGTTAAAGCCGCCGAGTTTCAGCTACAAGAGGGCAATGTGCAGGACGCCGCCATCCTCGCCGAGAAGGCCCTCGAGGGTTCATCTCCTGGTAGTGACGACGCCCTCTGCGCCCTAAACTTCCTCGGACAGATCAATCTTGAACTCGGCGACTTCGACACCGCGCGAGCCTATCTCCTGCGTTCCGTTGCGATCGACGAAGATGGGGCCAAGGATGAGAGCGTAGGCGGCGGTCCTGAGAAATTCTTATCTTTGGCGCAGCTGAGCGAGGAGGGTGGCAAGGATAGCGTGGGCTGGTTCGAGAAGGGCGCCGCAGCGCTGAAGGCACGAATCCAGGCTCTCGAGGGTGCAAAAGGGAAGGGCAAACAGAGCGACGAACACGCGATGTTATTGGAAGAACTGCGAAAGAAACTGGCTATGACACTGTGTTCAGTCGCTGAGGTCTACATGACCGACCTGTCGTGGGAAGAGGATGCCGAGCAACGCTGCGAGTCCCTTACTACCGAAGCTACCATGGTGGCGCCCGACTTTGCCGAGACATGGCAGACCCTAGCCAACGTCCGCATCTCACAGTCCAGGTTTGACGATGCAAAAGCAGCATTGAACCGAAGTCTCGAACTATGGAAAGACTTGCCACCAGAAGACCCATCTGTGCCCGACTTTCCCAGCCGAGTCGGTCTTTCTAGATTACTCATGGAGGTTGAAATGGAACAAGAGGCAATTGAGGTACTCGAAAGACTCGTTGGCGAGGACGATCAGAGCGTGGAGGTGTGGTACTTGGGTGGTTGGAGCCTCTACGTCATGGGTGAGAAGCAAAAAGGCAACAAGGCCGAAGAAGACCGCAAGGCATCGTGGATATCTAGCCGAGTGTGGCTGAACCAGTGTCTTCACCTCTACAAATTACAAGAATACGAAGACGAGCGGTTAGGGGAGCACGCCAGAGAGCTGCTTGCTGCGATAGTAACAGAACTCGGGGAGGCACTGGCTGGGAAAGAGGATGATGATGACGACGACGACGACGAATCTGGGTGGGAGGATGAACAAAACGACGAGGAGATGCAGGAATAGAGCATCCGGTCGGTAGTAGTATGATGAAGAATATGATAAGGAGATACCACAAACACCTAGAGCTTTGATATTCGGGGAAAATACTGGAGTCTGGAGTCTAAAACAGGCATATTTTTCCATCGTAGGGACAGGCAGATATAGACGTCTTGAAGCTCTCTTACGATATGGTTGTCCTTTTCAGTGTCTCTAATGCGCCAGAACTCCGTGCAAATGCCAATGAATCGCGAAGGGTCTCTTATAACAGTTTTGTTAATGGGGGAAACGGGTCTGTCCCCCCGTTGTGTCGTCCCTATGCCGCAACCTTAAGCCTCTCAACTTGCTCCGTGAGTAGCTCCTCTTCATCGTCATCGACCTTGCCAACGAGGCCGCGCTCCCATAGTTGCTTGCCCGTGAGTCGGGGGGCCTCTTTGATCTTGGCCTTTTTGAGCTCGGCGAGCCGCTCCTCCTCCTCCCGCTGGCGCTGCTCCTCCATCTCGCGCATGAAGTCGTCGCGCCACTTAAGAAACGTCTCGGGCGTGACGGGCGTGCCGTGAAACTTCTTGTTTTCCTCGCGCTCGGCGGCTAGTAGGGCCTCCTCCCTCTCGCGCTCGGCGGCCTCCTTGCGGTCGGTCATTAGCTGCTCGGCAAGCTCTGTCAGCGTCGTCACCAGCGTGAACACCATGGCCATGCCAAGATTCTCCTGGATGGTGTCCCCTAGGCCTTTGAGAAGCCGCGCCTTGTCGGCGGATACCGAAATCGGGGGTGTGGCGGCGCATTCGCGGGAGGTGAAAGGTCTAATATAGGCGCCTCATCGGGATAGGCGTCGGGATATCGCACATGTAGGATCAGCGTGGGCGGCTCGAACCCCTCGTCGCCATTGTCATCGTCGGGCGGGTTGAGCTTCACGGCGATGCGGTATTCGGTATCTGAGATGTCTGTTTCGCAGAGGGCGAGGACCCGTCAATACAGCGCGCACATGGCGGGGTATTTCCTCGTGCTGGGACGGGCGGACGGACCTGTTATCTCTTCGGGAAATATAGAATCAAGAACCTCGCGTTCTTCTATCTGCTCTTCTTTGCCCATATCGACGAAATTGCGAGGCCACAAGACTATGTAGGTACCTAGGGACAAACACTTCCAAACTTAGTGAAGGTAATCATGCCTTACACTACGGAGTACTACGGTCCTTATCGGGACGGCGGGCCCCCAATGCCATGATGCAGCAGCAGCAGCAGCACCCATCAGCTTATCGATAGTGGGGTAACAGCCCATCCCTAGGTACAGTACTGTAGGTAGCGCCTTATAAGGAGTCTACATATAAGCTGAGGGTAGCCCCCCCCATGCTTACCTGAGGTTATCCGTGCACAGAGTACCTACGGGAAGTGGACCGGTACATCGCCGCCCAGCAGTTTTTATATACAGATTTAAANAAAAAAAAAAAAAAAAAAGGTTCAAAAGCCTTCCCCACTCCGCAACTGGACTCTACGGGGGGTCGAACCCGTAAAGCCCAGTTGCGGAGCGGGGGGCCAAGCCACTCTACGACCAGTGTTATTTGCCAAGCCCATTATACCAGCATATACCCTATCTAAGCGGTCCTACCGCCCTACCTAGGTTTTGGTGAGCAACGCTTGTTTTTGGGCAACGCTTCTTTTACGGGCAACGCTTCTTTTCTACAAGAACGGTTCTTTACCCCTACATTTTCCCATTACGGTACCTAAGGTAGTGCCTATAAATCACCCTGGTGCCCTCTATTCTCCTGACCGGTAGTGCCCGTAGTACGCTAATCCCCACGCTCTAGCGTAGGTACGTTGTCCGCTTGATGTAAGCCCACTGTACCATCTAGATTTTATTATGAAATCATCGATAGCTAAGGTAGGTGAAGCTCAACACGTGAATATGAAGTCATGCAAAGGTTGTATGAGAAACGTATATCGGGAGGAAAGACATTGATATAAGTTCCCTTGTTTTCTATTTTATTAAGTTATATAAGTAGCTATTCAACGTACAAATCCAGACTTCTTTACCAGTTCCTGTCGTCTAGGTATCCAGTGATCTCGTATATTTCGCTGCTCTAACCCATCATCCATCACCAACACATCAAGCAGCCTGTGTGGTTTCAGCCGGCCTTTCCCTACAAATGCCCCAAACCCTCCGCGAGAAAGCGGCGCAGAAGGTTCATGGCCCAGACGCGAACTCCGGCCAGCTCGGCGATCCGATTAGTCTCAAAGCCGAGAACAGCGACACCGTGCCGACGGACGAAGAAGGCGGCGCTTCATCATCATCGAGATCTTCCAAGCAGCAGAGCAGCGGGGGCGATACCCTGAGAGAGAAGGCGGCGAAGAAGCTGCACGGCCCCGATGCGAACCCGAGTCAGCTGGGTGATCCTATCAGTCTTAAGAACGAGACGAGTCGTGGTGTGCCGGCCGATAGCGAACGCGGCGCGAGGAGCGAAGAGGAGGTCGTTAAGAGGGACTCGAAGTTGTGAAGTGTGAGGGTTATCTAGGTATTGACCGGTTTGAGTGTTCCAAGGTTTGCACCCGTGAAATATAGGGAGTAGCAGCGGTCTTGGGTCTGTTTCTGGGAGCTGGCATATTTCTGGATTGGTCTTAGATAGACGGGCGTACTCTGTACTATTACTTGCATCACGACCTCGATCCTAAATTCATTCCTAATTTTGTCTAGCCATCTCTATGTTGTAGTCAATATGGATTTAGAAAATAAAACTTGATTTCTAGTTTTCAATTAACTCAGAGAATTGAGTACCTCTTCCCTTGGTTGGCGTTTATAACGGCCGAGAGTGTTGGCAAACCGCCGCTGGAGGTTACCTTAGACAGGGATTATACCTAAAATACTAGACCTACATTGGTGGCTTTCATAGTCAACTGGTATGTGACGCAACGCAGAACAATAACAAGAGCCAGGTTAGGATATTATCATTTCCACCTGAAAATTTCTCGTATTATCGGGATATACGTGTAATAATAGTCCGACTATACGATTCACGAACATCCCACTCATGCTCCAGCTGAGGAGTTTGAGAGCCCATGTGCTTGGAATATACGGCCCAGTATCTCTCTAAGGGCGGATTCCTTGCGATAGTTGTATTGTTGAACACTCTCGCCCACCGCGGAGCTTGCTCCGGCAGCTTCTCGCTTCACTTCCGTATAGCGCTTACGATCATCTTCGTGTTCCCGCAGCCAGTCACGAAACAGCCTGTGCCGCACCAACTCGGGGCTATCGGAGCCAAAGACATGTAGATTGGTGTACGGCTCCTTGAGGTAGAAGAAGCGGTGTTGGTACCATTTCGGCTCACGAAGTAAGAATTGAAACCCGGCGGCCTTGAGGTCAGGGACATAGGACTCTTCGTCCGTCGGGTCCGCGACCACCAGGTCAATGTCAATGACATCTTTGGCGGCCAGGCCGGGGACGCTGGTGGAACCGACGTGCTGGAGTAAGATAGCCCGGTCGCCGAGTGCTTGTCGGATACGTTTCTCGACGTCTGCGTACATGGCTGGCCATTCTTCCCGGTATTCGACGATTTCGAGAGGCTTGTATGGCCGCGTAGCAATTATTTCAACGTCTTTCTCATCGACTTCCACGATGGTGGTTATCTCGAGTGCACTAGCCATCGGTAAGGATTATGCCGCACTACTTGTGATATAATAACAAGAATTGACTAAAGAGAACAACACATTGAAAGCGGTCTCCCGATACGACTCTATTTACTTTAGGGTCTGTTAAATCGCGGGAGGAGGTCATCTTTAGTACGACTCGTATACTAGTAATCTTTAGGTAGTTACTATTAGATCAGATATTGACTAGAAGCGGGGTACCCTGCATTGCAGTGGAATAAGATGGCGAACAGCGCAGCATTCATTGACGCTGGTTCTCGAAAGTTCATTCATTCATTGTCTGACCCAGAAAAGGGTCCGACCCACCAGAGACGGCGACAATTTCAGCTCCCACGGTTGTCGATACTTGCGAGCACCGTATTTGCAAGTAGTTACCTAAGATTTTCGCTCCCACCCTCCCTCGGATTCGAAGATTCGCCCAACTGCTTTGGACACGGCAAGCAGATGTCTATCATAGTAACGTGGCGCAACTAAGGAAAGTCCTATGGGCATATCATTAGCCCCTTTGAAGCCCGGAATATTCACAACTGGCGTGTGTAGAGCCTACAGACCAAGAAGTCAGCAGAACGACTTTCCAAGTAGTATTGGGCGTCATCTAACTCACCGTCCACATGCTGTTAAATGCTGGACTCCCGGTACTTTGGGTCCTTACTGGAGCCTCATCTATAACACTTGGGGTGAGGATTGCCGCATAGTTCTTCGCTATTCTGTCGATCTTTGGCCGCAGCGCGGCCATTCCATCGTAAGCTTCCAACTGCGCTGCCCGGGAGATCCCGTCCACATTTTCGACGTGCCCGGCAAGAAATGGGGAGAGTTTCTCTTTTGCAAGCCTGTATTCCGGCAAGAAAGTCGCCCGGCCTTCAGTGTGAAGCAGTATGCGGTGCCATTCAGGCGCTTGATCGAACTCGGATGGTAGTTCGATCTCCTCAACCTCCGCCCCGTGGTTTTTCAAGAGCTGCACACCCGTTTCCAACGCCGATATGGTCCCAGGGCCGGCTTCTGGCCACACCACAGTCTTAACCACCGCAAACTTTGCTCCCTTCACTTCAAAATTATCATCGGGAGCTTGGTCATCCTCAAGCGCAAATAAAATGGCCATCAGTTCCAGGTCCTCAACGCAACGCGCGAAGAACCCAATAGTGTCCATGGTAAGCGAATAGACTTTCTGCCCTTCGCGGCTGATCGCATTCCACGTTGGCTTCAGTGCATAGGTGCCGTTGAATGAACTAGGGCGGATTATCGAACCCCCAGTCTGTGACCCGAGTGCGATTGGCGCCTGGAAGTCTCCTACGGCAGCAGCTGATCCAGATGATGAACCACCTGGCGTTCTCGTTGGATCGTGCGGATTCAGAGTCTTAGGTCCACCCTTAGTAGAGGCGAATTCAGTAGTTGTCGTCTTCCCTATCCGATCATTAGCATCTGGGCAGGCAATATATCAATGCTGTATTATATCTCACCGAGTATTAACGCACCAGCCTGGCGCAATATTATAATTGACCCCGCATCGAGTTTCGGCGCATCTCCATAGTAGATGGGAGAGTTATGTTGCGTTGGCATGTCTTCATAACATGAGCAAGCTTTCTGATCAGTGCTGACGGAAACTACCTTTGGTGTATATGATATCTTTTACAGCTATCGGGAGGCCGTGTAGCGGACCTCGCTCCTGAAGAGGGGTCTTATCAAGTCTTTTGGCCTCTCTAATGACATATTCCGAATCGAGATATTCCCATGCCTGTACTGCCGGGTCGCGCTCCTGTATACGCGTAAGAAGAGATTGAGCATACTCTTCCACAGTTAGTGATCCGTCCCTTATGCTTGATAGCACTTGAGTAGCTGTTAATCTATGAAGCTCCATGATGATTGCAGCTCGATGAGATGTCAACACAGATGGATCTCGTAATTTCTATCACTACGGGAAGACGATAGTAGTTGGTTCTATGTTGTAGAATTGTCCGAGTAGTTGAACATCGATCTCTCGGCGGGACAGCGTAATCGGACACCTTTACCCGGATGTAGAGCGGGTAAAATTAGCCTGGATTACCAGCCAAAAGACGAGTGATCAAAAAGCCCCGGTTCACTTCCCACTACTACCCTAATCTGAAAGTCTACTTTAGAGATAGCAGCCGGAGTAATAGGTAAGTCGGTAGGCAGTTACGCGACACTAGAGACACCCCCACACAGAAGCGCATACTATAACCCGCTCAGTTCTAGATACCGGTACTATGTTATCTACCCAAGCCTTCGACAACATATATGTCACACGCACGCGTACCCGGGGTTTTGGGACACCCGATATCATGTAAATAATCATATGCGCGGCAAGGTGCCGATCAGATCAGATTCCACCAGACCCTCTGAGACAATCTATTGTCGAGAATCGGCGCAGTCGGCGATTTGGGCAAGACTATTCAGGCATAAAGACTGAGGTTCGCCCGCCCTGTAGAAGGGGAGCCAGAGATCTACATGGGTCCCTTGGCTGCATAGGAGATTAGTGCAATTTGAATACCCTTCTAAGCCCTTGATCATAAGCCCTTGATCGTAAGTCTTTGCTATAAGATATGGCGACATTTTCTGGACCTTCGGCTTACTTGTGCCTCCATAAATGTGAGCAATGATGTCCGCCTTATTCCAGCCAATTCGTGTTGGCCCCATGGCGCTCGGCCATCGTGTGGCGATGGCGCCATTGACGCGATACCGTTGCGACGATGACCGAGTCCCTCTTCCTATGGCCAAAGGTAGTATCAGCAAGACGTAACCCCAAGGCTCCTTCGTACGCTAAACAAGCTAGATAGAGTATTATGAACAAAGAGCAACAGTACCCGGGACCTTCCTAATCGCGGAGGCGACCTTCATCTCAAGATCAGCAGTCTCTCGAGATTATAATCCAGGCATCTACAGCGAGGCCCAGATTGCAAGATGGAGAGAGATTACGAACGCCGTGCACGAGAAGGGGTCTTTCAGTGAGCAATTCTCGGAATCATTTTCTTCTTGTTTTGGGAACTTTCAGAGCACGATATCTCCTTTTTTCAGGCAAGAGAGTGTCTAGAAGTTTCGAAGACCCTCGCGAATCATCTTCCAATTGGCGATAACTGACCCCGAGTGTTGCAGTCTACTGCCAAATCTGGCACCCAGGCCGAGCTGGGTGGCCGGAAACCCCCGACGGGGTGAGCAGCAAGTTAAAATCCTCCAGCGCCGTGCGTATAGACGATACAAGAGCCTTGCCGGAAGAAATGACGGAGGAAGATATATGGGAGGTCATAGGCGACTTCGCGAAGGCCGCTAAGAACGCGATGGATGCGGGGTTCGACGGCGTCGAACTACACGGCGCCAATGGCTACTTGATCGACCAGTTTACACAGGATAACTGCAACAAGCGAACCGATGCCTGGGGTGGCAGCGTCGAAAACCGTGCAAGATTCGCTGTGGAGGCCACTAAGGCCGTCGTCAACGCCATTGGAGCTGACAAAACCGCCATGCGACTAAGCCCGTTCAGTGACTTCCAAAGTATGGGTATGACAAATCCGTATCCTCAGTTCGAATACCTTGTCGAACAGTTGAAGCCCTTGAATCTGTCGTATCTCCATCTCATCGAGCCGCGCATTTCGGGAAACATCGAGGCCGATTGTGGCACAGGCCACAGCCTAGAATCCCTTATTAGGCTGTGGAATAACCAGAGTCCGATTGTTCTCGCAGGGGGGTATCTGCTGGAGTCAGCGGCCCGGGCCGTTGATGAGACCTGGAAGGATTTCGACATCGTCATCGCCTTTGGAAGATACTTTATCTCGAATCCTGATCTAGTCTTCAGGTTAAAAGAGGGTATCGAGTTCACAAAGTATGATCGGTCGACATTCTTTACCCCCCAGAAGGCAGAGGGTTACATAGACTTTCCAATCAGTGACCAGTACCGGGCCGTTAGGGGCCAGGCGTGAAATGACGTAGAATAGGCTGGTCTACAAGCAGATAATTACAGATGTACCGATTTACTAAAGTTCGGTGTTGAAAAATAGGCTGGACTATTAAGTTGTGCTTAACTCTGGTAGTAGGATTGGAGGTAGAGAGACAAACGCAAACGGGATTTACCATTCTGTGCCCAAAGAGACGGATCATATGCGAGAGACCTTCGCGCACCAACAAGTGTTTATTGCCTGCCTCACGTATAGGGTTCTTAAAACAGGTTATCCGTTTTCGACTCTCTGGAGACTTAAATTCCTATTTTAGAAGAGTCTTACCTGTATCCCTATCCCTTTCTACGACAGTTAAGTGGTGAATAGGGGGCCTGCTTCATGTCGATATAAGCAGATTAGTCAAGGACAACAACAACGATAACAATAGCAGCAAACCTAAGCTACATAATAATTAATGACATAGGAAATTCTGTTGACTATTACATTAAATCTATATATTGACTAGGTCATTGTCAATATGTTGGGACTTATAGGTCTAGTGTAAGGGGTTAGATCAGTTGTTGTAGTTGTGAGAAGGGTCTGAACACTTTTATAGGCTAGTTTTTAGCAATATGCATACTTGTACGTATCCTTTCTTCTAGGGGTGGTATCAACAAAGGATAATGATTCTATCACGCGATCACTCATATCCTATTCCTCTTTAAATGTTACCTCCTATTCACAACTGCCTTCTCTCAGCTAGTCCCTTTTGTCTGGCCTATTGTGCTGTTGATTCGTAACACCGGAGGAATGTTATAATTCCGCCGTCCTACTTGTGCTAGGAAGCTCTGGAAATTGTTCGGTGCCGACTAATTCTAGATGTGGCTCTTCCAACTCGCTAACTGGTGCACCCTCGGCCTCGTGCGGTCACCGCAGTGGGCTGTCCTCGGGCTCTACCAAAGATTCCGAGTTCGCAGCCTTCGTACATTTCGGTATTTGATGCGAGAAAATGATGATGAAGCTATTTTACATAAGCATACATGCTTCATAAATCGAATGAAACAAAGACGCAGCCTGGAAGTTACTTGAACTCCAGTTCAGCAAGATAAGAAACGAGACAGAGCAGAAAAAAATACACGCATTTTGAGGAGACAGGAACTAATGGCAATGATGAATATTTTAGCTTGAGACCATTGATAGAATTGAGCCCAAGTAACTCGAGAAGGATATTGCTAAGAGTTGGGCCATTCCAATTTAAGTGGTTCCAAAAGTAGAATCGAACATTACTGTTACTGAAAGATATTCGTCTCCTATTATCTATTTCTAAATATGCTACGATCTCACGATTTCCCACATTGTTCTTAACAATACTTCATCATACTGTCTGTCCTACGTACTGCAAGCGCTTCTCGCCAGTGATCGTGATTAATCAACGGTCTGAACGTATTCCATAGTTTAGCAGGCCCTTCGAAATTAACCGTCATTTGTTGTGAACATAAGGGTCATTGCTCTTGGGCTTGCATGAGATCCTCCCGTTCGTCTTCGTACTATCAAGTTTTTGTCTCAATGGTGGGACGTATGCAGCAGCGACATTCCTATTGGCACATTGGCCTTGTTGCTGTATACGTCCTATCGTAGCATGCGCGTTGTGTTCTCGACAGCATGAGGAATCAAAGTAAGCTAAAGCGTTAAAATAGATAGTATATATTCTATATTAGCGACACAGGCAATTATCTCCCAGTGGCGTAGTTGGTTCAACGCGTTCGGCTGTAATTGATATCTGTCACCGAAAGATCACCTGTTCGATTCAGGTCTGGGAGAATCTTTTTTATGATAACTATATTACTAATAATTATGGCATAGATTTTGTCTTTGTAAAATTTGTTGATATCTCCTAGTGGCAAAGTTAGTTCAACGTGTTCGGCTACAATCGTTATATGTTGCCGAAAAATCACTTTTTGATTCAAGTCTAGGAGAATTTATATTTTTATCCATCCCACGGGGTAAATATCCAGATTTAGATATGTTAATGGTCGTTGGGTTATGCCAAGACACCACTAGAGTAGCTAGAGGTGGAATTACCTCACCATTATAGATCTGGTAACTATGTCAGGGCCGCCTACTAGGTATTTATAATGCTGAAGTTTTAATAGGTTATTTACAGCTGTAGATTACGGGCATCTTGAGTGCCGTGGCGATAGTCATTTGATCTCCGGCCCTCAAGTATCTTCGGCCTTTTAGCAACCCCAGCTCGTCTCGATTTAATACTGATTCTTGAGCCCAGTGTCTTCATTGCCATTTCTACGACCGAATCACCTTTCGCTGAAGCCTTCGGGAAATCCCGCTGTATGAAGCGGTAGCTAGGAAAGAAAGTAATGTACTAGATATAAAACCCTACTCTCTTCACGTTCTTGTTTGGCGCAGGCATATAATTCAGGCAGTGGTACCCGCTTGCTGATCTTTGGACGTACATCCTGATATGCTTGAGTGAAAATGAGCGGATCAAAAGGGTTTCTAGCTAACTACAAGAAAAAGGTCATGCTGACATCCGCTTGCTGAGCCATAGAGTGTCTGCTGTCATTGTTACCAAAAAAAAAGCCAGTAACTGCATGGCGGATGTATATTAAGATCTCCCCCACCTTGCTCATACAGTCAGCAATATAGCCAAGTTCAATGTAGCGGTCATATCACCTCTTTTGATAGTTATAAAGGGCATTAGCAGAAGCTCTAGTACAGTCCTCCTCATGTCGTCATGGATCAACCTCAGATCTAGAGGCCACTTAGCTACAGGGCTCTTGGTTCTGTTTACTCAAGTTTCTTCAGTACGCTAATGCCAGTCGAATCCAATGCGTCGTCCCGATTCATTCCTTTCTCGGATAGACTCTCAACGGTTGGTGACTTGGAGTCCCAGAACGAGCTAACTATATCTTCTTCTGTTTGAAAGTGCAAAATTATGCTTAATCGGAATCTTCATGTCGCTCGGAAGCAGAAAGCATAGCTTGGGGTTCTCTGGATATCTTTACTTCCCGTTCGCAGAACGCATTGATTCTTTGAAATAGCTGGGGATTCACGTCTTTCTTGGTTTGGTTGTGAGCACCCTTCGGGTTTCGAAGCAATTTGCCTCTAAAGCAACAACGTGGAATCATCATATTTTAATGCGATGGCTTAGCCAGCAGAAGTTTTCTCGGAGAATGTTGGTGATAATTGTTGAGTTAGTCTTTCGTGGAAGAGCATTCATCAACTCCTTGAGTAAAGCGGCCCATCTACTTACTCTTCGAACCCTTAATCTAACATCTATATAGTTAATGCTTGGGAAGTAAAGGGGGGGTTTTTTTTCGATGAGGGGGGTGGCCATCATAACTCGACAGCCTACACTTTGATAGCAACTATAGTGCCTTCGTTTATTGTGAGGCACGCCTGATCAAGCAATGTCATGGCTGCCAGTGAGTCTTGTGAGATACTTATCTCCAATCAACATCATCAGCGTGGGAATGAATACCGTCACAATTATAAACGTGTCTTGCGGGCGGAAAAATAGATATGTAGGAACTCTTGTCGTTAAGGCGTCACACTTCGGGTTTCCGGGTGTTCGTCGTCTCACCGTTGGTTTCTATTCATTCTGGGGCATCTCTTGAAAGGCTTGCGCCATCTAGAACAACACCAAGTCGGTGGCCAGAGAATACTACTACAACTCCTCCAAGCTGGTAAAGCCACCACTAAATATTCAAGATAAAAAGGCTAGACTGGTCAATATAATAATCCCGTTATCGAATCACACTATCAGTCCAAACTTCCTTGCGTGTTGACTTTGTAAATGCAATCACTAACAATGGAAATAACGCAGGCCCGAAAAACAGGAAAGAGTATTACCATAGTTACCTCGCCGCTCTACCTCTACTAGTGCCTATAGAGGCATCCGTCTCCGGCGTAATTAATAACGAGGCCTTAGAAGTTAGAAGTCTCAGGTGATGATCACCTTACAACCATTCGTGACCGTTATAGCGTACCACATCACCAGATGACAGACACCCCTGGGGCAAGCTCACGCTTCGGCACAGGCCCTAGAGAGGTACGTTCCCTCCATTACTTCTACCATATCCATTACTACTCCATATCGGTACAAGGACAGCTTTTAACTTCGTCTGACATATTTCTGTGAAGCCGCCATACTGGTATAATAAGTTGCCAGGTGATGTGATACTGAAGATTTATGATTGATTTAGCAACGTGACCGAACATCTCCCAGTGGCGTAGTTGGTTCAACGCGTTCGGCTGTAATCGTTATATGTTACCGAAAGATCACCTGTTCGATTCAGGTCTGGGAGAGCCTTTTTATGTTTTATCATACATATGTATATACATACATACATACATACATACATACATAGGCTTTAAAAGGCTGTGATATTTTTATAAATAAAAGATCGTAGCATAAAGCTTGCAGCAAACCGGGGATAGTTTAAAATATACCTTAACTGCTCAGTGTTTTAAGTAAACATAGCTATAGTGTTGAGAGAAAATTAACTATTAGGTCCGCACGCAGTATTGAGTTTTCTCCATTGGCATAATTAATTCAACTTGCATTGAGCATAAATGTATTCATATCCCTTGAAAAAGGGGCAGTACCTTTTTGAACTGATACGACCGTAACTCGGCCGGATTCCATTCGTTGGAGTCCTAACTCCCTGCGTATGTCCGATCAGGGCCAGATGAGAATACAGCAGCGCCAAATTATGATGATTATAGGTGCGTTCCCACTGTTCACTAATCACTACAAGGATGACAAATCACCCCTTTAGGCTACCTAGTAAATACGTACCTAATGCTCGACAGGGCTGTTTGACAATAACATCGAATGAATCAGGAGGTGCACATTCCGATATAACACATAATACATCGCCGAAGGCGTGAATCGGGGGACTAGGAACTCTGAAAAGGCTCATACTCGTCGTACCGGGGTCTAGATGAGTGATGAACGGACCTAAGCTCCGGAGCTCTCAGGGTACGTGTGAAACCACCCGGCTGCGTTCTCTGGTTTATATGGCAAACTACTAACGCGGAGAAAAATAGGATGTTGGACATGTAGGCTGCGGCGGAAGAAATGCGACGAGGTGCGCCCCGTCTGCGCGGCTTGCGGAGGCCTGGAGATCAATTGCCATTACAGCGACACCAAGCCCGAGTGGATGGATGGTGGCGTGCGTGAGAAGGAGATGGCCGATGAGCTCAAGGTCATGGTGAAGCAAAAGGCGAACGAGAGACGAGAGCGCAAATGGGGACAGCTGCCCACCATGACAGATTTCTCTCCTAGCGCGCAAACGCAGCAGCAGCAACAGGAGCATCAGTCGTCGGACCATCCGATGCATGATGCTGCGGGTCCAACTCCCAGCGATGATGGATCTGGAGATGGGAACCTTTCCAGCACATTAGCGAGTGAGACGCCGCCGTCCCAGGCGGAAACGTGCAACACGTCGTCGGGGTCGTCGCCGCAGCCGTCGCCGCATTCGTTACGTGGAGGTCCAATCCGCCCCGCTGTGGGCGCGTTTCCTGAGAACAAGTCCGAGATCGAAGTTAATTTCACGATGATATACCTGGACTACGTCGTACCTTTTCTCTTCCCCTTCTATCGCCCCTGCTTGCTGGAGTCGAGCCGGGGATGGATACTGGTGCTGCTGATGAAGAACCGGGCCCTCTTCCACACGGCCCTGTCGCTCGCGAACTGGTTGTATGCCGTCATCCTCGATAGCCTGGACGGGTCGCACGGGGAATGCAAGCGCGCGAACTGGGCCGAGCTCCAGGCGCACCAGGAGATCGCCATCCAGGCGTTGCAGGAGGACATCAAGGCGCTCAATGAGCGCGGCGTGGCTAACGCGTTCCGGGAATGCGTCAGCTGCATGCAAAGCGGTGAGCAATTCCCGGGCGGCCATTTTTCTTCTTGTTTTGTGGCAAAGCTTCTAACCCGTCTTCACAAATCATTCCCAAAAACGGCGATAACTGACTCCCAGTCTTCCAGTCATCCAGCTCCTCGAGTTCGAGGTCGCTACGGCGAGTACAGCGAACTGGCAAGTCCACCACGACGCAGCCGTCGTCTTGTTTGACCAGTTGATGACACACCATGCGACGACGACGCCGACGACGGCGGCGACGAGCCCGTGGTCGTCCATCATGGAGCGTATCGGGTTCCCGTTCCGCAGGATCCAACTAGGGACAGGTAAGATAATACTGACGTCGGACCAATCAGCGTACCAGTTCTACACGGCGTACCTCCTATGGATCGACATCATAGCGGCGACGGGAAGCGGGTCGGCACCGCGGCTGCAGAAGTACCAGGCGGAGCTCCTCGACGGCGAGCGGCCCAGGATCAGCCTCGGCGAGTACGTGGGCTGCCACAGCTGGGCGATGCTCGCCATCGCCGAGGTGGCGGGGCTCGCGGCGTGGAAGCGCGGGCAGCAGTCGAGCGGGACGCTGTCGATGGTGCACCTGGTGCGGAAGGCGTGCGAGATCGAGGGGCGGCTGCGGCAGAGGATGGAGACGCTCGCGGCCGAGTGGGCCGGGGACCGGGCGAGCAACATCTACGACCCGTCGGCGCACCACCCCGTCACGCCGTACGCGGGGTTCCACGAGATGGTCGCGGCGCGGCAGAGCCCGGCCGTGGACCTGCACACGCGGATCTGGGCGCAGGCGACCGTCACCTACCTGCACGTCATCGCGTCCGGCCTGCAGCCCACGCTCCCCGAGATCTGCGCTAGCGTCGAGGAGACCATCCGGCTCTTGCGCGCGCTGCCGTCGCCCCTGGCCGTGCGCACCCTCGTCTGGCCGTTCGCCGTCACGGGCTGTCTGGCTCTGCCCGAGCAGGAATCCTTTTTCGTCGACCTCGTCAACGACATGGGCGCTATGCAGGTCTTCGGCACAGTCAGGGAAGCATTGAGCATCATGCAAGCGGTCTGGCAGCATAAAGATAACGGCTGTATTGGCCCGCAGATGTGGGATTTAGCGACGTGCTTTAGTCTTTTAGGACACTGTTCTTTGCTAGTTTGAATCCTGGTCACTCGGAGGTAGTTACTTAGCCAGCTGAGCAAAAGGTTGCTTGTCTGCGCTGAGGTTTGATGATGTGAACCTCCTAATCTTGCCTCTGCATGCATATCTGTGGGTTGAACCCTTTTTGGTATATATATCCATATCACCATTCCTGGGTACCGTGCTCTACTAACAACGAGAAGCGGCCTGAAGATTGAGGATGGGCTGCAATGGAGTAATATAGGACCTAGATTGAAACATAACCGACGGGAAATACTCCAACTTCGAAAACTAATAATGTATTGGAATCTAGAAACCTGAATCAAGAGCCGTATGCGGCGGAAACCGACGCTCAAGTCATGACGACGTTTTGTGCAAATTGAATTTGATTAACTAATTACACGATGCCATTACATGACCTCGACGAAAAAGTTTGAAAATGCCCGATTGTACACTTTTTGCAAGCCGTAGTAGCAAAGCCGAAATGCATTGGTATTCGTGAATTGGTTCGTATTAAAACCGACTACTAGCTCACACCAAGTTCCTGTAAACGCCCCGTCCCATTCATAATGCTCATCGTGCTCATCGGCCGACTCGAATAACACCAGCAGCTACCAATTTGCGAATGTTGCTCGCTACACCAGGGTTACGCATATGCTCTTGGAGCGCAGCAGGATCCGACTGAGCTTGCTGAAGGATAGATTGCATGACAGGATCCTGCATGATGCTCATGATCTAGACGGGAGACGTTAGTACACTATCATAACGGGAAAGGCTATCATCGCAGTTCATCTGCGTTGCCGCTACTCACCTCGGGGTCCTTCATCAAGCGCTCTCGCGTCTGCTCCTCGGTCTCGTTCTCCCGTGCTGCGTACATGGCTTGTAGGGCCTTCTGCTGTTGCTGGTCGATCTCGCGCGCGTTGGCGCTGTTATGGTGGGTGTTGTCTATTTCAGTAGCTTCAGTGCATGCATCAATGCATTCAGAGTACTTGCGCATGCCAAAGAAGATTTGTGCCTTTCGGATGTATGCACGGATGAACTTAGGATCTTTCTTGATTGCGATGTTACAATCATCGAGCGCACTGGGAAACTCGAAAAGCTTGACGAAAGCCGCGGCACGGTTGCTATAACCGCGAGGATCCTCTGGGCCACGCTTGATCATCTCGGAATACGCAGCAACGGCACCAGGGAAGTCTTGCTCCTTGAATTTCTTGTTGCCTTCTTCGCGTGCCTCCTCAGCCTTGGCCGGATCGACGTACGCTTCCTTGGCGGCCTCAATCTTTTTACGCTCAGCGGCACGAAGCTTATTTACCGTGTCGGGAGTTCGGTGCTCTGTCAGGGATTTCTGGTAGTTCTCGACAGCCAATGGGAAGTCACCCAGCTTCTCGTAGGCAGATCCGATACGAGCGTAGGACTTAGCGATCATCTTGAAGTCCGCGTAGATTAAGCGACCTTCCTCGATGGCTTTGGTGCATGCATCAATACATGCCTGATAGTCGCCCTTCTCGAAGTGGGCTGCGCCCAAATTGTTCAGGTAAGTAATGTCTTTGTGAAGCTCCCAGGCCTTGGTGTAATGTGCGATGGCATCGTCAAACTTTCGCTTTTTGTAATTCTCCGTGCCCAATGCCTTTTCCCGATCAGCCTCTTCTTTTGCTTTCTTCTTCTCCAGGGCTTCCTCATCGATATCAGGTTCTGGTTCTGGCTCAGGGGCCTTGGTTGTTGTAGCCTTGGAGGCGGGCTGCGATGTCGTCAAGTCAGGCATGTCGACGTCTTCCTCTACTTCCTTAGCGTTAGAGGATGATGCGCCAGGAGCCTCATCAGGCATTCGCATATCCATATCTACACCCATGGCAACGCCTAGCACCTGAATCATTCTGGGGTCGCTAAATAGTTCTTGGCTATTATTGGGGTTCTGCTGAAGTGCCTGGACTTTGGCAATGAACGAAGGGTCCGAGAAGTAGCCGCTCGTCTTTGGGTTGGTCATGAGCTTTTGGAGTAGGTTGGGATCACTAAACATCTTGCCCAGCCCTCCCATCGGATCGCCACCACCGAAGCCGCCAGCGCCTGTCCATAATATGTTAGTAAAGCCTCAGCTATGTCATGCTCGAGGGGTCTACGCACCGAATTCTTCCTGCTCTATGGCTCTCTTGACGGATGCCAGGGAGCTTTTCAGACCGGGATTGTTAGGATCGAGTTTCAGGCCCTCCTCGTAGGCATCGACGGCGCCTACTAAGTCGCCAGAGCCGTGAAGAGCGGCACCCTTGCGTCCCCAGCCTCGTGGCCAGTCAGGCTTAATTTTTGTCGTCTTCTCGGCGTCCCCCAGAGCACTAGTCCAATCCCTTTTAGAGGCGTAGGCAGCGGAGCGATTGCTATAGAGGACGTGGTTTTCGGGGGCTAGCTCGATGGCCTTGGTGAAAGCATCTCTGGCAGAAGTGTTAGCTGGTGATTCTGACTATACACGAGAAATCGAGAATGTAGAAAGTATTATATGGGGTAGAATGATAAATCGAAGGGAGACTCACATGGCCTCATCGAAATTCTTCGCGGCCATGGCATTGTTGCCCAAGGTCTTGAGCTCATCTGCGGACGCCATAGCGTTGGTGTTGGTGGGGGAATGAACGGATAGGTAGGTTCTATTGTTTGCACGAAGCACGAACGCGCTAGTTTTCACAGCAAGAACGCGAGGCAAAAATGAATAGATTGAAGAGAATATCGAACGTCTTCCAAGTTGTTTGGTGGACAAACGATGAGAGGGTTGCCAGGCAGAAATACACTACTGCAGGGCTGAGGACGAAGTTCGAGAGCTTTCTATGCGGGCCAGACACGGCGACCTAGGTCGGCGTTGGTGGGGTTGCGTGGGCGCTATTCAAAACTGCTTCCGGCAGCATACAGCGCTAACTCCAGATCATGTTTACCAGTGGGGAAACAGCTGCTAGGCAGCTAGCATACAGTGCTGATTGCACCGTAGAAGGGCCAGAAACACTGTATTACACTGTGATCTGCACAGTACCTATTACTGTAAGGTGCACCACCGAGGTGCGATAAGAGCTCCTGGTTGCGATAAGGAAATATTTCTGCCAGGGGTGCTTCTCATTCCTTCGCATCGCGGGGCAGAGACTGGGGACTACTAGGGATTCATATACTGGCATGCGCTCAAAGTCAAATGAAGACATCGTTTGTACTTCTTCACATGTACTCAAGTTCACTCTATCGCCAGAAACTTTATGACCTAGGATATTTTGCCCGATGCTGGCCACGCAATTAGGCTTCTTGGCCAAATCTTACCAACTTCCATTATTTAATCTGGCCATTTACCACCTCTTTTCGCTCGCACGGCGCCAGCACCGCGTGACTCACAACCTCGCTGCGAAGATAACACAAGACATACGCCAACATGGATGAGCAGACAGGAGTGCTGAAGGGGAAGCTATATGCAGCCTGCGAGGAGGCTTGCAGCGCTGATCCAGACCGGCTTTTCACCCAGGAAGATCTCACAGCTCTCGATGTCATCCCACCTAAAGACATTAAGAAGCTGTTGCAGCTCATTCAGATCTTGACGAATGAACGATTATTCGCTCCGGTCCATCTTCACAGCGGTCTAGCATGGCGACTGCGCCCCGAAGCAGAGGCCGCCAAGTGAGTCACCAGCTTGTCGTGTTGATATGAGTATCTCGATTGTCCAGTTGCGCTGACCAGACAATCTTCTCATAGATATAAGCAACTCACCAACCATGACCAAGTGCTGGTTTATGAGATTATCGATGCTGCCGGTGCCGAGGGCGCCTGGCAGCAAGACATTAAGCGGCGACTAAACGTCCAGGACAATGCCCTGAGAAAAGCGCTTAAGGAGCTCGAGGCGAAACGGCTCGTGGTCCAGTTCACAACCGTCGAGAATATCTCCAAGAAGATGTGGATAAAGGCTAATATCAAGCCGTCATCCCGAGCCACCGGTGGTCCATGGTACACGGACCAGTTTCTCGACGAGGCATTCATCGAAGCATTGCAGAGTGTCGTAATGAGCTTCATTAAGAACCGGGGTAGTTACCTAAGCAAGGGTGAGAGGGGCACGAGAAGCGTGAGCCCCGTCCTGCCTAAAAAGGGCGTCATCAACGGCGCCGCATCCGAAGCGGCTATCAGGAGCAAGAAGCGCACGGCAGATGCTATGTCAAAAGATGACGCGCCAGCGGTAACGCTGCCGGCCAAACCCCGGAAAACTATACGTCTGCCTCTACCGGCCGGGTACATGGAGTATCCCACTACTGAGGAAATCACGGCCGGCATCCAGGCAGCAGAAGTTGCTAAGGGTCAACCACTCAAACAGGAGCATGTGCAGGAGCTCATCGATGTCCTTGTATGGGATAACCGTGTCGAAGAAATCCGCATGGGTAACAGGATCGGCTATCGTGCGGTCCGTATCACTAAGCAGAATCCCTCCCTATACTCTAAACCGGGAGACGAAGACTTCTGGGAACCACGGAGTAATGGGCTTACAACAGTGCCGTGTGGCAAATGCCCTGTTTTTGATCTCTGTGAAGAGGGTGGCCCCGTTTGGGCCGGGGGTTGTGAATACTTTGATCAGTGGTTATCATAACCTACCATGGCCACGGATTTCTGGCATCGGAGTAGAGAGTAGCGTTCGGCGGATCTTGACAACTGGTATTTTGTATGCATGGCAATGGCGTTACGTGGGACGAGGACCCTTTCGGGAAATAGCACGGCTTAGGCGTTAGGAGACATGGCGTCTGTCGAATGCACAAGTCACAATAAAACCCATTTACTCTTTAACTTGTTATCTGTTAGCTTCCATCACCAAATTTACTACGATTCTTTACAACAATAGTCACAACAGTTTCGGTTTAGCTTTACTGTATATAGGATGTACAGTGTTGCGGCTCTGGTCATTTTAATTGCAGAGTGATACAGAAAGACAATGATGGGAATGTTTTGTCATTCGCAGTTATTTAGCTATTGTCTCCCAGGTACCTCCCCCATCATTTTGTGTGGCCGAAGTTGATCTACCACAGTAGAAGAGCAAAATATTGCGACAAGAAGCGCTAACTTGAGATGGTACAGGCGGTCGTGATGTGACTGCTCGCGTTGTCCCTCTATAGAACACCGCTGTCAACGATGGTGGGACGCTTGCTGTACTTGACAGCGCCGCTCTGGGAGCCAGTGGCCTCGATGGCCTTGACGATATCCATACCGTTACCGGCAACCTCGCCAAAGACGACGTGACGGCTATCCAACCAGGGAGTCTTGACAGTGGTGATGAAGAATTGTGATCCGTTGCTGAACACTAAAGTTAATTGCCTTGTTCACTTGAATGCCATATAATCATCTTTACACCCAACTTTATTCAAACTGACATGAGAGATTTGATGTGACTTACGTGTTAGGGCCGGCGTTAGCCATAGACAGGATACCAGGGATAGTGTGCTTAAGTTGGAAGTTCTCGTCGGCGAACTTCTCACCGTAGATGGACTTGCCACCAGTGCCCTATACAATTGTTAACCATCATGAAGCTCGCACCCATCCGTGATCAAGGTGCTCTTACGTTGCCACGGGTGAAGTCACCACCCTGGAGCATGAAGTCCGGGATGATGCGGTGGAAGGAAGAGCCCTTGTAACCGAATCCCTTCTCGCCGGTGCAGAGAGCGCGGAAGTTCTCGGCGGTCTTAGGGACAACCTTGTCGTATAGCAAGAATTCAAGACGGCCCGACTGGTCTATGTTTTGAAAGTAATGTAAGCTTCACGCATTTAAGAGGTCCAAGAGCAATTGCAAGGCAAGCAAGGGAGCTAGCTCGTCGAGGCTCAGGTGCTACGCTTAAAATGCCGAGCAGAAGTGCAGATCCACAATCCTCTGCAACAGGCGATGCAGAAAGTGTGCACAAGAGGTATTATGAGGATGAAGTTTGGAGTTGAGGGATAACAAAGCTGACTTACCCTTGACGGTCGCAGTAGGGCGTCCGTTCTCCATGACAGGGCCCTGCCAGGTGATGTCGAAGTAGACCCTCGTGGTTCCGTGTTGGCTCATGGTTGCGGTAGATGCGGAAAAGAAGCGAGCAGAGAATTGGTTTGTGAACGCAGGTGTGGAAGCGGTCGCTGGCTTAGTGACGAAGTGAGGCCGGAAAGTTGATGTTTTAGTAAAAGAGAGGGGGGAAGAAACGCCGCCGCGGGGCAGAACTTTGAAGAAAAGGGATCTGCTCATCTGGAAGGAGGGGTTAGCTACTCTAGCTTTTCTGGGCCAATGATATCATGGAATAGTGCTATGCTGGGTCTCAGGGAGGCTTCAGGAAGGCGCAGGAGCCTGGTACAGGAGGGGTGTGTGGGTAAGGGAGGGTACGAGGGCACAGCAGTAATCTGTAAGTGAAACAAGGTACATATGGAGAGGCGATAGCCAACAAATACTTTGTGTGGGGGCAGACCGGCACAGGCAAGCAAGCAAACAGAACCAGAAGCAGGCCAACGAAGGTACCAGCATAGTACCAGCATAGTTAGACGCAGACAAATGCGTAAAGCACGCATTCCAACAGGTACCTGGGTAAGCATGCTGGGGGCTGACATGCTTCATGCTTGTAGGAACATGCAGCAACAATAGGAATAGAACCAGCTAATCAATGGCTTTGTTGCCTCTCGGGAATCCGCCATTTGCGCGATTCCTGCCAAATCACCAAGGGGCTATGCTCTCCCTAGGATCCGGGAGCTCCATTAGCTGGGACAGCAGCGCGTAATCGATAGAACACCGACAGTTGAGCTAGCCAATCAAGAACTTCTTGTGTCTTTGTCCCTTCTTGTCTTGTTGTATCAAGCTGATGCTGCTGATATTGCTTGCTTGCCTCAATGGATCTGACCACCTGGGCATTGCTTTTCTATGCCACTTTCCTGGGGTAGCTAAGCTTACTTAAGCAATACTTCTCCAGACCGAATATCCATGCGTTGAGAATAGCCCCTGGGCTAGGACTCCTCCTAACAAAGCTACCAAGCTCTGATGATCACCCAGTACAGCGTGAGAGATATTAGACAAAAAGCAACACACTCCCCTGCAAAGATGGATTTGCTGAAATATGCAAACCAATGGTTGAAAAGAAGAGGTTCGCTCGAGTCTCTTTCGGTATGATGTTTAGATATAATGTTCACTTGATATAAAAGACGAGCTCCACACAGCCGGTGGCGAGAAGAAAAGCTCTAGAGCTGGACACATAGCAAAATCTAGCTGAGACCAACTAGCTTAACGCCCATGTTGTACAGCGAGTTGAGCTCAATTGGTATCAATTCGAGTTGGCAACTTGCCCAAAGCAGACGAGTATGTCTTCGATTATGAATCATACAGATTAAAGCAAGAAAAGGGGTTATACATACTTTGGTGATACAATTATTAGAGACTTAATAGATATGAGCAATAAGATGTTGATACAATTAATGCTGTAATGTATAATGTAAGGGCGTTCGGGTTCACAATGGGACCTCGGATATAATCTATTCAGTTGTGAACGGAAATTTTTCGCAAGATTGACGAGATGTCTTTAGAGATGGTTGGAATTCGCTAGCCTAAGCTAGACCCACAGCCTCTCTTAGCATAATCTACACTCTTAGATGCATGAGCCGATATTAGGTATTTAGGTAATGGGTCCATGCATGTAATGTAAGCACCCTAGTCAGGACCTCACCTTCCTCCCTCCCCGGGAGGCATCAGAATTCACAACCTTATACGGAGTACCTACCGTAGGTACCTACTAGGCAGAGGAGTTACAAATGTAGGAGTGAGGGATTAACCTATATATTCATCTCTTTTACTTCTCTCTGTGCTAGGTACTTTCTTCATTGCACAGGTAGGTCCTTGTGTATGTAGGTAGTGGGCATTCAAGTTGGATTAATAAGGTACCCCATTGTAGGTACCAGGTACTTACCTTGGTGGAAGGTACCTAGGTAGGTACCTACCTACATAGGTATGTTCAGATCAGTGGGCATTCACTGGTATGCATATATCGGCTACATTCACGTGACTTCATCTCCCTCAGCATGGGCACTGACCTCGTGCCAGTCCTCCATCGGCGAAGCGGACAGTGCAGCTCCAGAGTCTGGAAGAGACGTATCTTGTTTCTGGTCGTCGCCCAACGTTGCTACACTAATATCCCTTTCCTATCAACACCACACCACAGCGCCCTGCCACAATGGACCTCAGTAGTCTAAAGGACCAAGTGTCCAATTTGACTTTGTACGACCTCAAGGCAGGTGTTCGCAAAGTCCAAAATGGTAAGCAATGGCTCACGCCTCTGGTCGCCCCCCTCCCCGATTCGTCGTCATGGTCACTAATGCGCTTGAACATCCAGCCGTTATGAACTTCACCGAGATGGAGGCAAAGGTTAGTTTACTACACAGCGTTTCGGACTTTACACTACTCGGTACGCTAACTCGGTGGTCCATCTTCAGGTCCGTGAGGCAACGAACAACGAACCTTGGGGGGCATCCTCGACCCTGATGCAGGAGATCGCCAACGGTACATTCAACTAGTATGTTCGGCCTGGTTTATTGCCTACATTTGCGACACGATAACTCATACATCCCAGCCAAACCCTCAACGAAATCATGCCCATGATCTACCGCCGTTTCACGGAGAAGACCGCCGAAGAATGGCGGCAGATTTACAAGTCCCTACAGTTGCTGGAATTCCTAATTAAGCACGGCTCCGAACGGGTGATAGACGATGCGAGAGGCCACATAACACTCCTTAAAATGCTTCGGCAGTTCCATTTCATCGACCAAAACGGCAAAGACCAGGGCATCAACGTCAGGAACCGCGCAAAAGAATTGGCAGATTTGCTTGGCGATGTTGAGCGAATCAGGGCTGAGAGAAAGAAAGCAAGGACAAACAAAGCCAAATACACTGGTGTAGAAGGAGGCGCAATGAGCGGGTTTTCTGGCAGCAGTGGTCGATACGGAGGTTTTGGCAGCGAATCCGCAGCCTATGGAGGCTCCTCAGGAGGAGGTTACGGTGGTTACTCGGGGGGGTGTCTACGGAGATGGCGGTGGCTTTGGGGGGCAGACTGACGAGTGGAGAGATTCTGCAGGTGGCAACCGTGCAGATAAGTTTGAGGAGTATGACGAGTTCGATGAGGGGGCACCTACGTCGAGCTCATCTCGTCCTAAGCATCCCGAACGTGCCGAGAGGGTAGGGGTGAAGAAGACAACCCCATCCCAACCACCTAAGAAGAAAGAGCCTGAGGTCGATCTCTTTTCTTTTGACGAGACTGAATCGGCCGCTGCAGCTTCATCGACGGGCGCTACACTAGCACCCTCCACAGGCGATGATGATGATTTTGATGATTTCCAGTCTGCTACGCCTGCAGCACCAACATCTGCACCACCCAATAACTTTGCAATTCAACCACCATTAATGACATCGACGGCTCAATTAACGACCCCGATTGCTGCTCCAAAACCCGTGTCTGCACCCCAGCAAGCAACCCTAACAGGGATGATGTCATCGTTGTCGCCTCCTACGAGTACTACTGCTACACCTGTGGCTAACTACTCTTCGTTCAATCCACCCGCGCCTGTTGGTTTATCCAGTCCTCCAAAGCCGGCTGGGTATCAAGCAGCAGCCCCGAACTATTTTCAATCAGTACAAATCCCACAATCAACTGGACCATCTGGTTCGAGAATGGGAGCATCATCTTTGGCAGGTCCAGCACCATCAGGAATGTCAGCACATAATAAACCTGCTGCTCCTGCAGTAGCTAAACCTAGTTCTGGCGCTGATCCGTTTGCCAACCTATGGGGACAGGCCGGCTCTGGCCTCAAGAAGAGTGGCACACCCACGGCCGGGCCCAAATTGGGCCAGCTCGCCAAAGAGAAGACCAGTGCGTCACTTTGGGGAGCTCCGGCGGCAAACACATCAAAACCCGCAGGCAGCACAAACACTGGCGGCAGCGGGCTGGATGACCTGCTTGGTTAAATGACCCATCAAAACGTGCATGGTGATCGATACTCACCTCTATGGCTTGGGGCGTCGGGAATGACACGTTAGGATACCGAGTCTCTTTCGAAACATTTCAGGGGAGTATACTATGAAGGTCTTAGCAGAGACTGGAGGGAGCTGGCTTCTACAAGCGGCTATATGATGTTTTTGCCTATAAATGCTTAGATCGGCGTCGCACCCTGCGAAATGTGTATACCTCTATAACGAATGATTTCTCTGTTTACTGGCCGATTTAGTCTACAATAGACAGAATTTGCCGTTTTACCCACGACAGGTACTTGCATTAGGCGAGACTAGTGGAAGTTATTCTTGATGAGGTCGAGGCAGTGTGTGCGAGTCGGGTCACTCGATTTCAAAGTATCGTTTCCTTCAAAGTAAACATCCTGTGTCCGGACTAATAGATCGTACGAAGGTTGATATTTTCCCAGTCTCATACAGCTTTGGGCTTGTTTCGACGGAAGTCTAGATCTCAGATCTTAACTCCACCATAGCTCGATTGGCTAACCTCGATCGTTGCGGCTCAAGCATTGACACAGGGCCCTGTATCGCAGGTCGCCGGGCTGACTTCGCCTCGCCCCCTTCATATGCTTTTGCAGCAGCTATAGGATGCATAGGTACATGAGCTGAAGCCGCAAGAATTACCTAGCTACCTATAACCAACCACCAACCACCAACCNCCACCACCACCACCACCAAACCAAACTAAACCAAACCAACGAAACCACGAAACCACCACCCAATACCAGGCCCAGCTCCCAATCCCGCCCCCAATACCAATACCGATGAGCGCAGGGCGAGCTAGGCCTTATCGCGCTGGCTGCATCGGGTTTGTTTAGCGGCACACAATTCCACCAACCAACCAACCAACCAACCCGACCAGGCTTCGTGGCCTGGTCTGTGCGCCACGTCGCTATCATTCACGTTAGATAGATAAATAGGTACATAAGATAGGTGTACCTGGTATCTAGACGATTCATTGCAGGTGACTTCAATGTTGTTCTATCTTACCTTACACCAGCACTTCGTCTATTTTCAATTATTCGATTGGAAGGTGTCCTTCGATGAGGCAGCCTTGAAACAGCCCGAGGCATCTTCACTGCCTTATATGTCACGTCATGTCAGCGCATGGATGGATTGCTGCACCTCCCCTGCATTATCTAAGTATCTACCTATACTACCGGTAGGGTAGGGTAATGTACCTACATGTAGCTCGGACTCCTCGAGTTCGATTTACATCTATGGAATTGCCAATGCGAACGGCCACTGCGGTACGAATCCATGACGACGACATGTCCTACTAGGTAGGTAACATGTATTATTATTATATAAAGCCTGGCCTCTTCAAACTTCTTTCTGACCTATAGGATGTACCGTATATCACACATGCACGGCCGCTTCCAAGCATCCAGGCCACTGACCAGGCATCTCCAGCCCCGACGACGGCGCATAACACTCGTCGTCGCGTATGCTTCCTACCACGCTGCCTGCCAAGTTCAACCCGTACCAACCACCCACGGCAGCATCGACGTGGATGCATTCCGTTCGCTGGCCTGGGAGCCCGCCGTGCCCGTGCATCTGCGAGCCTTCCACCACCTGCCCGCCATCCAGACATGGTTTGCCGCCAGGGACACGGGGAGAGAGTCCATCTCGATACGAGACAAGCTGGCGTCTTCTGCAGATGTAGTCGTGTCTTACGAGCTCATAACATCGTCACTAGTATCTGGCAAGGAGTCTGCTTCGGCCTATGCCTGTTCGACCAGCCATTTACGCCGCTTCCAAACCTGGCTCAAGAGCCAAGCTACCGGGGGAGAAGAACAAGCCGGCTATTTTCTATGCGCCCTTATAGACCACGTGCTGGCGTCGGCCTCTGACGCCGACCAATCGTGTTTTTTACAGTTCGACGCGCCCCTAAGCCTCATCATCCAAGCCTCGCGGTACAACCAGAGCACAGATGATGCCTCGACTCGCATCAAACAGCTCTACATCGCCCAATCCGACATCCGCAGTCTGCCGCCTTCCTTGGCAGAGGATCTACCCGTGCCCGATCTCGTCACGCAAACCGGCAAGGGCGACATCTACAGCTCAAGCATCTGGCTCGGTCTGCAGCCGACGTACACGCCGCTGCACCGGGACCCCAACCCCAACGTGTTCTGCCAGCTGGCCGGGTCCAAGGCCGTGCGGCTCCTGCCACCGCGTGCCGGCCTGTCCGTGTTTCAGGACGTCCGCCGGCGTCTGGGGTCTCGGGTAGCCCTCGCTTCCGGGGTCCCGAGATGATGGATGGGCCCGAGCGCGAGGGGTTGCATCGCGCCATTGGGCGGACAGTCGTTCAGATGATGTCACGGCGGAGAGGGAGATCTGGCAGGCTGTGCTCGACCCCGGCGATGCCTTATTCATCCCGCAGGGCTGGTGGCATAGCGTCAGGAGCGTCGGGCCCGAGGCCGAGCTCAACGCCTCGGCCAATTGGTGGTTTCGATGACTCGGCGTCGTCACCTGCCCCGTGAATATCTCGCGGCCCGGTTAGAGGATTCAAAGCATCTTATTAATTGAAGATACTTTAATTCATTGCCGCTTTTGATTGCATAGCATGCGTCATATCGTACTTCTGGACGCATGGCTCGCCTGTTGAGGATGGGCCCTCGAGGTCCGATAGCTGCACAGGAACCTTGGAAGTTAGTTAACTTAATAGGCAGCGAATCAAAGAATTTGTAGTACTAGATTTGCACAACCTCGATTGTCGAAAGTAAGTGTGGATGGATGTTGGGCTGCAGAGGACGGGCAGTGTATATGTAAGCTTTAGGTACCTATACCTATGTACATAAGGTAGATGGCTACAGTGCTGGGCAGCTTGTAAGTTACTTAAGCAGGTACCTACCTGGATGTAGTAGATGTAGGTAGTAGCTGAGAAGCACATGGCATGAGGATTGGGCTCAACTGGTGACGTCAGCTAACGCACACTCAACACTCCAAAAAAAGACCTGCCTACATAAACATCGTCCCCACCTTCCCCAGAGGCAACCGACCCGTCGGCCTACAGTACAGTACTGTACCTACTATGTACCTTGGACCCTGAAAAACCCCCGGCCAATGAATTTGCCTGCGAAGTAGCTACATTAGGTAGAGGTAGGTACCTAGATAGGTAACTTCGACAGGAAGGTCAGGTACTATTAATAGGTAACACACCGGCACCTCCCGTACCTCATAATTCTTCAGTGTGTCTACACGGGTGCCTACATACTACTACACTACTTCTACTGCGTACATTTATTCTCTAAGTGCCTACCTACCTAATTACCTGACCTACCTACCTAAGTACGTAGACAGACACATGAGCGTCTTGATTCATCACGTCTACTCTCGGCCATCTTGACACGATCACGATGGGTGCCATCAAAGACCCATATCTTTCCGACGAGGAATTCGACCTCGTCGACTCTGCCGAGCCCGTGAGCGAGTTATCCTCTCCCTCTCCCACCGTCCAACCCGACCCACTTCAACATTTACCGGGTGGCCATTATGGACGCGCCTTCGATGGTGGTGCGCCTTCGGCATCCGGGCAGCAGGGCGCCGTCAAATCAGATAACCGGAACTCCCTAAACGAGTCTTACCTCACTGCCTGCAATTATTTGAATAGGAAAGCTGGCAACGAGACGGTAGAGGATGACGATGACGACGATGACGACGATGATGACGAGAGTAATAGTGACAGGGAAAGGTCATCGGCGCTCAAGTATACGAAATCCGTGGTACAGAGATTCTGGTCGGGCCAGGACCTGCTCATTGCCGTCATGGGGTACGTTCTTCGCGCACATCACTTACCTTGGGGTTTTCTATCTGGGTATCATCGCTAAACGCCCATTCGTAGGATGACTGGAGCCGGCAAGACGACTTTCATATCTAAGGTCACAGGACGTCATGATTTGAAAGTTGGACACAGTCTCACCTCTTGTGCGTTTCCCTCACGGCGCCCTTCACGAGAGGAGTCACTGACATGTCTACGCATCTTGCAGGCACACGAGATATCGAGGTGATTGAGACCAAGATCGACGGACGGGTGGTCCGCTTTGTCGACACGCCAGGATTCTCCGATACAAACCTGTCGGACGGCGAGGTGCTGCAGCTCATAGCGGATTATCTCGCCGCGGCGTACAAGCAGGACATGAAGCTCTCGGGTATCATCTATCTGCATCCCATCTCGGATACGCGAATGACCCACCACGCGACCAAAAACCTGCAGATGTTCCAGAAGCTGACGGGGGAAAACAACCTTGGGAACGTCGTCCTGGCGACGAGCATGTGGGACAGGGTGACGGAGGAGAAGGGCCTCGCGCGGGAACGAGAGCTCAAGGACAAGTTCTGGAAACTGCTGCTGGCGTGCGGGGCCAAGGCGGCGCGACACGAGGGCACGCCCGAGTCGGCCCAGGCGATCGCGCGGACGCTCATGGCCAAGAAGCCGTTCTTTGTGCAGCTGCAGAAGGAGATGGGCCGCGACAACAAGGCGCTACGGGACACGGCGGCGGGCCAGCAGGTCATGATAGAGCTAGCCAAGATCAAGGAGGAGCACAAGCGCGAGCTGGCCGAGATGGAGGAGATGATGCGGAACACGGCGACGGAAAACAAGTTCGTGGTCGAGGCGCTCAAGGAGCACTACCTGGGGAGGCTCCAGGACCTCGAGACGACGCTGAAGGACGAGCGCCGCCTCAACGAGGAGGCGGTCGCGTCACTGACGGAGCGCGTCAAGGGGTTGGAGAGCAGGGGTATGTGTGCGGTCATGTAGCCGATGACCTAATACTACCTAGTAGTTGGGGGTGGGGAAAAGATGAGATAGGTACCAGCTACCGTACCTAATAGTAATCCGAGACTGTTCGATGCTTGTTGTGATGGCTACAGTATTAATTCACCTAGATTGAGGGTGAGGGTGAGGGTGAGGGTGAGTGGTGAGTGTGCTGACTCAGCGTTCGTTGATCCAGATGCTCTAGGTAGTATACCTTAGGTAATACCTTCGTATATAAGCTTTATTTACCCTCTGCTTCCCTTGCGGTATTCCTCTGACCCCTGCCGCCCACTGTCGACCGACCCCGCCGTCATGTTCTAACCCGACGCAGAACCCGACACAAGATTTCAGGTGATTCGGCAAAGTGGGACACGATGAGGTCATCGCTGCCAACCTGCGTACCGGTATCCGAACGCCGCTGACATGCTTCCTCCCTCATCAATTACCTTAAGTACTTACTCGATCCCGAGAGGAACATAATCTAGCATGTCTTGGCCATCAGATCCCAGATCTCCATCTCCATCTCCATCTCCGTCTCCGTCTCCATCCTCATCCCCATCCTCATCCCCATCCTCATCCCTATATCCTCTACTATTGTGGAGCGTGGTTCTTCCAACTTACCTTTTTGATTTTGGTTTATTTTGGTTCACTCATTCCTCTCTGTGTTATCAATCTGGGCCTTTCGGGTCGTGGGGGACATGATGTCACAGCCCGGGCTAGAAGAGCGGCATGTCCGCTTCGACAACAACGGCGACGACGACGATGACATACTGCAACGGCCACAAACGGTCGTCGATAACAGAGATAGGCAATACGACGAGGAAGGAAACCAGGTCGATTGGTCGTCGTCGAGGCGACGCTCCAGCTCCGATCCCTTGGGCCGCAGTCGTCGTCCCGGACTGGCCGTCCTGCGCCGTCGCGGCACCGATACGCCCGCCCTGGTCCCCGTCCCCGACAACAAGAGAATCGGAAGCACCGCCTTCTTCAATGCCCCCGACGGAAAAAACGCTGTGAATTCCGAGCTGGCAGATGTGTTGGACGTCATTGGTGGGTAGTCATTGTCTTACTACCGCATCTTCTCTCCCTCCCTTCGTTTTCCCTGCCCTGTCTTGTGTCCCGTCCCGTCCTGTCCTGTCCTGCCCTGTCCTGTTCTGTCCTGCTCGGTATCACTAACATGTTAACGTCCGCCAGATCCCGAGGTGTCGACCCTCAATAATGTTACCAACATCCAGAACTCCCTCTTCATCCCCTCCCTCGGCCGCTTTATAAACAGGCGTCCTACCTACAACCTGACCCGCGCCCCTGGACGTGATGCTACCGGCATACGGCCGACGCCGGCGGGAGGGCCGCCGAGAGATGGGTTCCAACAAGGGCCGCGCATCGAGGACCAAGACTACGAGTTCAACTTCAATCACGCCATTCTCCCCGACGGCGTGTCGCTGGACGGCTGGACCAAGGACGAGATGGCCGAGCTCAACGACCACGTCCGCCACATGCTGCATTCGCGCAGGAACAAGTTTAAGCGCACCATGAAGGCCTTTGGCAAGTACGTGCAGAAGCCCCTCGGCTTGTTCGTCACCGTCTACGCCACCCTCCTCACTCTTTTCGGCCTCGCCTGGGTGCTGTTCCTCATCGGCTGGATCTACGTCGGCGAGAAGCAGCTGTACGTCATCTTCGTCATCGACTCCGTGCTCGTCGCCCTCTTCGGCCTCGTGGGAGACCTCCTGATCCCCTTCCGGCTCGTCGACACGTACCACATGCTGTTCATCGCCCACTACCACCGCAAGACGTGGAAGCGTCGGAAGCAGCTGCAGATGGCCAAGCTGCGCGACAAGAACGACCTGCCCACCGACCCCGAGCTCGAGGCCGCCCGCGACGAGGTCTCGGTCCTGAACGAGATCGAGCAGGCCACGCTCGTCCATCACCAGAACAAATTCGCCACGTCGCACACATTCTACCGACCGCACGAGACCAAGACGCACTACGCCTTCCCGCAGAGCTTCCTCATCGCCATCGTCCTGTTGCTCGACCTGCACTCGGCCCTGCAGGTGTCCCTGGGCGTCACGACGTGGCGCATCAACTGGAAGACGCGGCCCGCCGCCATCACGGCCACCATCCTCAGCGTGTCAATCACGGTGAACATCACGGCCGGGATCCTGATCAGCATCGGGGGGGAGGCGGACGCGCAAGAAGGACGTCGTCGAGCGCATGTTCCGGCAGGACCTGACGCGCGAGGCTCTCAAGGAGATCCGCGAGAGTGGAAAGAGGGAGGGCGACGTGGAGAAGCAGGTCAAGGCCGAGCGCGCCATCGCCGACACGCGCAAGAGCGAGACCCTCGGCGAGGCTGTCAAGAGCCACGTGCCCGTGCGCGACAGCTTCGACGTGGCCCGCGGCGAGTACAGGTCCCCGCCCTACAAGTCCAGCGTCGACATCCCTCGGGCCAGTCACGACTACAAGTCGTCACCGTACCGGTCAAGTCTCGACGTGGCTCGGAGCGACCCAAAGCCGTCACGCGCATCCCCGGGATCCAGCCGATCGCCTGCCTCGCTGCGGTCGCCGAGACCGTCGCAGTCGATTTGACAGGCTCTCTTGTTGTGTGTGTTTGCGGAGTTAATAACCCCCTTAGTTATTTTTTTGTGTACGACGTTGTAGTAATAAAGCTAACGTACCGGTACATTTCCCCCTCTCTTGGGTGTTAAAGGGGGCCTTAAACGGGTTTTTGGTTTTAAGACGCGGTGCGAAAAAGAAAAACTTGGAATATACCCATGATAGATAGATATACGATATACGTACGATACCTAGCTAATGCAGTGTAATGACAGTGAGTGTCGAGGATTTATCAATCCATTTGCTCAGCCAATCCCCCCTTTGGTTTGCTGTCTGTCATGTTGTCGTCCGGGATATCATGCCAGGTATGTTCGTGTTAGTTATATTGTGTCGTGTTGTGTTGTATGGAACGCAGGCCGACTGCGGCGTTCAGGCCGGTGTCGGCATCAGATAAGTACTTACCTACTCTATCCTATTTCTCGCCCGGGCTCCCCTTACTTACAGTATGCTATGCTGTACCTACATGATGCCGGATTGCCAGGTAATTAGTATAGGTGCCGCGACTAATTATCGGATGACGGATTCCAACTAGTCTAGTCTAGGGAGTGACATGACCTGATGTTTGTTTTGTTTGCTTGCTTGTCTGATCGTCGTAGCGTCGAAGGAAGTCCGTGCATGCAGCAGCGCCAATTTTTGTTGTTGTCGTTGTTGTTCTTCGAGGGCAGTCGGTCAGTCAGTCAGTTAGTCACGTTACTTACTTACCTACCTACCGACCTACTTAGTTAGTACACAGTCCGTCTATCCATCTCGTGTGGTGTGGACTGATACGCAGATGTGCAAACTTTGGGTCGGGGGCGGCGGTCGGTATCGCATAGCTAAGTCCCTGGTCCTCGGGACACGAGGCTGGCTTACACTACTTGGCGGCGCGCGGTACGTTATAGGCAGGAGGTGTAGGAAAACAAGGTAAAAGGCCGGCGGCGTATATACGTATGGTTGACCGTTGGGCGGATTTGATGGTTCGCGGGAGGCGCGCGCGGTGGGATGGGATGGCATAAGATGAGATGGGAATGGGAACAGCGGAAATAACTAGTCGTGTGTTTTGTGTTTTGTTGTAGCATACTACCTAAGCTTACCGTACTGTAGTATGCAATACTACCCTATGTATGTATACTACTATACTACCTATATGCGTGTGCTGTATCTAGGTTAGGGGAGATGGGTTGTGGGACGACCCGATAGGTTATGTTTGTTGGTACTGTTGGTTACGTGCGTAGATTAAGATTGTTACCTTACTGTACTTACATACACATATACAGTACGGTAGTTGTGTGTACAGTAGGTAGATTGGTGTCGATGGTTAATCTGTATGGATGGATGGATCGCGGGAGGATTGCGTCGGTATTGTAAGTAGTTACGCGCTACTTTTGCTCAAGATCCACGAACGGGAGGAAAAGATGGACCGTTCAGTGCTGTTAGTATATGCTTAGTTGTAGTAGTGTCGTGTAGTGTCGAGCGGTGTTGTGTGTAGCGTTGGTATGGTGCAGAGCCGGCATTTTTATATGCCGGAAGAAGTTGAGGCTAACCTTGGAAGAGAGAGATATATACGTAGATGGATTTAATATGCTGGGTATCCTTATCCACCGTCAACGGCGTTAGTGTCGATGCCTACCGACTACTGTATAAGTCTATTTTGCTATGTATAGAGAATAGTGTGTGTGTGAGTGTGTTGAATCGGACACCCTCGTCCATCGGAATTGTTCTCATTAACACCGTCACAAACATTCAGATTATCGTACACTACATACAGTATCACTGTGGAGGCTTTTTTGCTTCCGTCAGGGGAGCCAGTTAATCATCCATCACGCAACACAATACAACACAGCACAGGGCACCAACTAACATGTAATTAAACATTTTGTTTCCCCAATCTGGGGCGCGTGGGGTGCTGTATGCCGTACATATGTACAGTATACAGTATACGCACTTAAATAGGTGTGAAATTTTGAACAGAGGTGTCACAGGATTTCAGCGAACCCTGGCTCTCTGCCCTGGTCCTGCCCTGGCTTTTCAGGGGCCTGTGCCGAGTCCCAAACCCACTAGGGATGCTATGGGCAAGGGTACCCTGTCGGTAGGGCCATATTAATTGGATGATGTTTCGGTCTTCGCCGATCTGGCATACTGTATACTTGACAGGGCGGTCGAGGTGTTGGCATATAGAACGGAAAGATATACATAAGTTTTGGACTCTGTGTCGAGGCGGAAGGAGAAGTATAGTTATATCATCGAGGTGATTACCCCAACAAGTAGGGCGCCACAAAGGGAGATCCATCAACTGGGATTACCGGTAGACTAGTGTACCTACTGTAGGTCAACCAGGTAAAATCAAGAGTGAATTACTTTTTAAAGCCAACTCCGCGCCTCGGCTAGGCTATTCCTTTCTGGGACCCGGACAGCTCTCCCCTGGCCAACAGGGCGGACAAGCATCCAATGATGTTACATTCATATGCGCATCTAATGACACCGAATATGCACCGAACTCGTAGCGAGTTTTTCTGTGAGGGGGTGGTTCATTTAGTGTAGTGTACACTACTGTCCTATCTGAACACCTGGGGAAAGGCTCCTTCGCAACACAAAACTGATTCCAAAATACCATAGCGGAGATATTCTGGACAAGTTCGGGTAACATCACGGGGGCAAGCCACATTGACATTGACATCTCCAACTTGACATCTCTGGTCCACTACGTACCTACACACTACTAGCCTACCCACAACATACTGACAACAAACATTACGCGTACGGCATATACATACATAGAACACTGTACCGGCGGTTACGTTGACGCTCGCAGGAAAATTACCGGCTTACCTACCGATCACCGCATATGCAGCAACGGGAAAGGAGCAGCTTGCTTTAGCTTTCTTTTCCGGAAACCCCTCCGATCAGAGCCTCAACTATCTAAATACCTACCTACTGCCATTACGTTATATTCAGCATCTCTATCTTTGTCTTATCCCTAGCCCATGATCCATAGTCACATATTAATCATCTAATCACATAATCCTTTTGCTCACGCTTTGTTCCCTTTCTATACTAGATGTCGCCTTCGTTCGAGCAGAATATGGCCAAAGAAGACGTCGTGTTGATAACGCAGGCCCCCTCGGACTCGTGGTTTGAGGGATTCGTGCTCCGGCCCAACGGCAAGGTCCTGGCGACGCGGCTGGACAAACCCGAGCTGTATACATTCGAGGCCGAGGACCGGGACGCGATACCACAACTGGTGTGCACGTTGCCGGACTGCAACTCGCTCATCAACATCTGCACCATACCAGGTCATAAGGACGAGTACTTCATCCTCTGCAGCACGGCCGACCTCGAGGTCGTGACGCACAAGAATGTCTGGCTCTGGCGAGTCATCTTAGACAGCAGCGACGAGAGCGCTCCGCCCAAGACGGTCCGCGTGACAAGTGTGCCAGACGAAGGATATTGTCTAGGCGTGAGGGCGGTATCGGACCGCGTTGTCCTTCTACCCGACGGCAAGACGCAGTGTATATGGCACCTGGACACGCAGACGGGGAACAAGACGATCTTCGCTAAAGATAAGACGATGGAGCGTGGCGACAGCGACGGCTTCTTCGGCGTAAACCGGCTGCAGATCGTCGGCAATTTTGTTTATTTTACCAACTCGGGCGGCGGCCTCCTGTGCCGTATCCCGGTCGAGTTCGATCCATCACACGACGAGGTTGGGATCCGTGTGGCAGGTCCCGTGGAGACCATCGTAGATAAGCTACCATCGCACCTGGACGGGTTGGCCGTATCCCCGGATCAGACGCATGCTTACGTGGCGAGTCACATCGATGGTCGCCTACACCAGGTGAAGATCGACGGGGCGACAGGAAAGGGGACATCGGAGGTCATCATGGGCAGCCTCGACAGCCCCACCGGCGTCAACCTCGTCCCGTACCCCGACGACCCCGAGAAGCTGAAGCTCTACATCGTGTGTTGCGGTGAGATCGAGGTAGCCTGGATGCCCAGGGAGGATAACCCGTGGGAGGCCATCCGCAACATCAACTCGGCTGTCACCATCACCGTCACTCAGGAGGTCGTGGAGACGAGCAAGTTGATGTGAACTCTATAGGGCATAGAAAGAACAAGTAAAACTAAAAGAAAGAAAAAAAATAACGAAGAACCCCGGCAAGCTCAAGACAGCATACCGAACTATATCCGCAAATACCTACCCACCTACACTACATCCATGGTGGATCGTCTCTATCGACATCCATCTCTATTGCATTACTCTGGCGCCATCACGACACGATAATCTACATATTCATAACTGCATATGTCTTCGAGGCCGGAGACTCCTTTCGTTAGGACAGTTTTCGCTCTATTATACATCTATCGTATCTACCAACTTTTATTACTGGACTGTCTGGATGGCTTCGGCCGGAGTAAAGAAAAGAACGCTTCGGTTTTACGGAATTGATTTTTTTCTCATTTTCATGGGGTTTTGTGAGACTGGGTTGTATGTCAGCAAATACCCCCGGACGGACTTACGGAGCTTCTCTTTTCTGATCTTTCATTTCCACCTCTGCATGAGATGTCAAACCAACCCCATGTATTTGGCATACTTATAGCAGTGTGCGTGCATAGATTTATACATATAACATACAGAACATGATAAGGAAGCGCAGCTAGATAATGAATATTACATTGCAGTACACATTCGAACCCGAGAACAGATGACCGAGACAGACTGATGCAATAGCATCTGATAAGCCAGGCCGTTCATTCCCATCCCACGGCTCATCCCACATGACCCCCGTACCCCCGTGGGTTCGCAAATTTTCATCAGCATCGGCCATGGCCAGGGGTATACCTTTTCCTCTCTCGGCGTAGTATACACTAGACGATCCTAGACGTCCTGCAGAAAGAGGGGACCCTGGCACGACACTTAGACTAGTGCAGCACCCTTTCCCCTGCATCGACACCAGTCCGCGGCTGCGTCCCGGACCCCTCCGGCGCAAAATCTAACCTATGCGAGATCCACACCAGCGGCCGGGGTTGAAACCCTATTTACACTGGATTGATGTTTTGACGTCCGTTGTGCCTATCTGTGTGTGGTTACCGTATTTGCAGTAACCAGGGCTGGGCGCATAGGTAGGTAGGTAGGTAGGTAGGTCTTGTGATAGATTTGGACCCTACCTCTACGATGACGATAACGAGTTCATGTATTTAGTCAGTCTACTGTAATGGGTGGATAGTGTGGATCATGTGCTTGGCTCCCAACAAGAAGGATAGTTAGCGAAACGGGAATAAGTTTGAGGAGTTACCGGTACTACACTACAGGTAGACCAGATACTTTGGATATAAATTTAAGAAGAATACATAATTTGTAGGTAACGAGTTTGTTAATTTCAGATTGTGCCGTTTCTCGGTCTTTCAAAGTTGCGTAGTGGCTCTGAGAACATGTGTCGAAGTTGTGTGCCGATACTACGAAGCTGGCTATAATACCAACCTAACCGTGGGGAGCCAATACATCATATACGATTATGAAAAGCATGTATCTAGTATAGTATATATTGGTGTGTGACACTAGGTATCTACAGAGGTGCAAGTCCACCAACTCGAAGATGTGGTAACCGAGCTGGCCATAGCACCAAAGTGAAACGATTCAAAGGCCGTGCTGGTGCGAGGCCGCACGAAACAAGCCTAACTCAAACCCCGAGGAACTGGCAACCCATGTCATGTCCACATCCCGACCTAGAAAGACGATGAAGATCACTAGCGCAACCGAATTAAGGAGAAAATAGGGTTCCATCTACAGTACATATACCTGGTTAAGCAGTCAGGTCACCCGAGCGAGCGAGTTGTCAAAATTAGCGTCCGCGCTACCGCACAGACTATAGTCAACTACAGTAATTATCAAGAAAGCCTGGACCAATCTAGTTAAAAGCGATGTGTTTCCTAATATCTAGTCTACAACTTTAAAGCAACAACAACGTTGCAACACTAGGTTAATAGTCTAAATCGCCAAGGTAATCAACACCTTCTATGTTAATCAGTCATAGTAGTCGTAACTTCGTGGGTGGACCAGCCAGCCAGCCAGCCAGCTCCTGTCCTGACAAAAATCCGCCAAGAGAGAGACCTCACTTCATAGAGGCGAGATCTCAAGCCCGAGCCCGGAGCCAGGTCGACACTGGTACCCAGGCGCAATCGGCTGGTGCGCGGTCAGCTGGCCACCGGTACAGGTTGCGAAGTGCGTCCCATCCGGTAGGCACGTAAGGTGGCCCTCGGTGCATTGATCGTCGGACGGAGGAGGAGAGGGAAGCAGCGTCGTAACAGTAGGCGTGACGGTCACGAACGTAGTGGACTCTGCTGACGAGCTCATAGATATAGATACCGAGGTCGTGCTTGGCGAACCTGAACTTGCTGACATAAGGCTCGTTGGTATAAGACTTGTTGATACAGAGCTCGCGGTCTCAACCTGCGTAGAAGAAACAGCAGTTGAGGCCGACACTGGAGGCGCATCCACCCCCCCGTCGTTGCCATTGCCAGCCGGGGCCTTCCGGGCGCGGGGATTACCGTCGCACGCCTGCTTGAAGAGGTTGTTGCCTTCGGGGCGGTCCACCGAGTTGCCGGGGTCGGGGTACGCCACGGCTATCTGCTCTCGCTGCGCATCTGACGTTGTGCACCCGCCCGTAAAGTCGCCCATGTTGGCCATGAACAGCTCCGGGTAGTCGTCATGGCGCTTTGTGAGGAGGGCCGCTTCGCGGCGCTCCGGCAGACTCATGCGCTTCTTATTGCTTGGGAGGATGGTGATGGGGGCGCAGTTCACTATGAACATACGTTAGTAGTAGTCCATAAATATCATCTTTATGCGGGGAAGAAGAAGTAAAAAAGGAGTGAAACTGTAAAGTAGTGAGAGAAAACGGGATGGAAATAGTTACGCACTGTAGAACTCGGGTCCCCCTCCTATTCTGCTTACCCACGTCCACGCCATCGTCCAATTCGTACCAGGCTCGATACCCTCAGGAATCTGAAAAGTATACTTATCTACGTTAGGGCCCTCGAGATTGCCTTTCTGGTTTCGCGCAGGACAACCACCTTCGATAGAGTGAATCACCATCCAAGATGAGTCCTTCGTAGGAAACCCGCGACTGAGCGAGAGCTGGCAGGCTCCGCCACCGTGAACGGCGTGTCCGGAGAAGGAGAGCGTCTGGTCCTCGCCAATTGTCATGGGTGTGGGTTCTCCATCGATGATATATGACTGTCCTGGGGGAATTTTGCATGGGAAGTCTGAGCCAGTGGAGGAGAGGGGGTTTGTTGGGCCATCAGCGACGAACTTGTACGGCCTGGGGTTCTCTAGGACAACGTGTGCCGCTGATAGAGAGGCTAGAAGGGCTGATGTGACCAAGGATTGATATGAAGGCATCTTGACGGTGTATTCAAATTGATAGGTTATTGTCGATGTTTGGTGTACAATATAATTCTAGTTGAGAATCAACCCCAAACTATGATAGTTTTGCTATTATTATATCTGTAAGCTTTCTTCTATTCGCGAAGGCTTAATATATCAATGCTATTATCTCAGCCAACTTGAAAGGTGGGTGGTACAGAATGATTTATGCTTGCTGAAAGGTGGTTGTTGATGTTTCTTTAGCTAGTCACTCAGGGCCAATAGCCAGTGTTAGAGACAAAGCCGCATACGTGGCCCAATAGTATCTTTGTGTGTTTTGGGGACTTGAAGAAGCTATGAAATTGTAAGCCCTTGCATTGTCCGATTAACTTGCAATGGGGTTGAAGGAGCTTCGGGCAATGCTAAATGGACGCTGTGTAAGCAAATATGACAACTACTAAATCGATAACCTTTGATTTTATCGCCCTACGATCACTGATTTACCTCCACTGCAATCTAGGCCTCTTCTCTAAACAGATACGATGAATGTAAGGAGTGAATATGACTTATGAGAGCATGATGACCACTAGTGGTGCAGGTATCTCGATTAATTGAAATCCTAAAAAACTCGCTTCTTGGGTCTTTTCATGGTGTTGTGATTCAGTGCTGCAGTACTGTTCTGTGACACTTGGGATGGACTGGGCTACTAAAGTCCTACATACGATATCTAATCAAGTGAAAACTTGGGAGATCCTATCAAGGCTTCAGTTCTAATTTAATATCCCTTACATTTGTTTTATAATTAAACAAATGGTGGAGCGATTTCTAAATTTCGTACTCAAAAAATAGGGGAAATTTGCCTTATGGCGACACCTACCGTACCTACACCCACTCATGCAAGGCTCTAGCTTTATGTATCCGTCTGTTATATCTGTTGGCCCTATACAGTACTTGTGAATATGCAGCTAAGTTGGGAACTAAGACCATCCCAGCCCCAGTGAGACAGAAGCTACACACAAATTAAGCTAACTCTGATGTCGCTTACAGCCGGCATGCAAGGCGAGCGTTGCATAGAGGGTGCTGCCAGTATTGATTCGATCCCCTCTGCGGAGCTGTGAAACTTGACTAAATGCCCACGCTTGTGATCCCATGCCAGCTACATGTCTAGAAGCAAGGGAGATAACTTCAGGAGCCCCCTGCTAATTACAGGTTGGGCCATCACTATTGTCAAGTTCTTTCGACTTATATTACTAAGGCTGACTTTATCCTTATCATGGATACTTACATGTTCTTGCTGTTGCAACCTTTTCAGCGGTGAAGCTCTCATTTGGCGTTGCAAGAGACTATTAACTACCTTTATCTTTTCTTTTTATCGAGTAGTAGCTATTTAGAAGCATTATGATAAAAGCTCTAGCTTGCAACAATTTATTGGCGCAACGTCTATGGCAAACCCGTTAACTAAATGATCTCAACTAAGGGAAACCTCATAGAAAGAAAATTAAATTTTATATATAAACATATCCAGGCAGTAGTAGTTGAACTACCTTTTATATTTATATTCATTCGAGTTTTAACAGTTCCTCCTACGAAAAGGGTAAATTTGATTATTGTTGTGTAAATGGTTTTGCACACCTTCCTATCAAGTAGACTTGTCTCTGTCCAATTTCTCCCTCTTGCCTCATACATGGAAATCTTAGATATCTTGTTCTGAATTTCAATCATACTAAGTTTCCGCCCTCAAGTCATATGCACACAGGCACACATGTATACAAATCGTGCTAAAACTTTCAGCATAATATTTGCTGCATGTCTAAATACTAGCAGCAACTGCGAAATAATTGAGGTTCCTGTCCCAATTATTTACCAGATAGTGACTATAACATTAAGATGTGGATAATGGACTAACCAAGAGGTCTAAGTATATGATGTCTTTCATTATTACGTAATCGAACAGTGTCTAACATTCACGGGATATGAAAGCCGATGAATGCATGTTGTTAATAAAAGATTCTCTTTGGGTCTAAAGGGTCCTTTATTTCCTATTATATTATTCAATGTGACCGTGCATTTGCCCTCTATTTATAGTGGTGCCCCAGGTCTTCCCCTCTTTTGGTTAGACTCCAATTGCAGGCCTTCCCCATCAGGTTCTTGATCATCGCCGAGCGATACCTCCGGCCCTTTCAGCTGTGTGCTAGTCGTAAACTTGGCAGACATTGGCACTTGGTGTTAGCTGTGTGACATGCTTACTCTGTAAGTTAAATGGTTGCCTAATTGAACAATTTCAGAATTCAAAAGTAGATGCCTAAATTTAGGGACTACTAATTAATACGCCGTATTTTTAGCACTGAAGGAAAACTTATAATTAGATGACAAGAAAGCGTTTTCCTGTAAAATGTTATAATACATCATGACATCTATGTGTGCATCTGATGGACAGCAATTAAAGCTTTAAACCCCCTGTTCAATCATACTTCAAACAGCACTTACGTTATGAAGGTCCAGGCCGCTACTACTTTTCTATCGGGTCTTTTGACGGCTTCAGTTGTCACGGCCCAGATTACTGGAGATCCGGACGGCATCAACGATTTCCTTTCTGATGGTCCATTTGCGCTACACGTGAAGGGCCAGGGCGGGAACAGTACAATTGATGGTAAGGTTACCAACCAGAAGCCCCCATCGTCAATTACCACAACTGTGTCGCTGACATCCTTCCCTAGGCTATATAAGCACTCTCCCGACGTTTTCAACGCAGTGGCTCCTGCAGTATGAGGCGGGGAATTGCCTTAAGGCGGATAATTCATCCTACCGGTTCTACTTCAACTATACGGGACAAATGAAATCGCAAGACACCGACACGGGATTCTTTGTCACCGACTATGTAGAAGCCGACACCAATCCCTTTGGCTTCAAAGGCAAAGCTATGTCCCTCCGGTTTGACCTTAACACCAATGTTGGATTGCCGATACTGGGTGTAGGTACGGCCGCTCTCTCCGGGTTCACTGCCGACAACAAAGCATTCCTTACCAATTACATCGACGACTCGAACTATGTTCCCAGTCATCGTCCCGAAGCCCAGGATTATCGTTACTGTAAGCCGCCAGCCTTTTCATTTGGGTCGTCTTCCTTCAGGAAATCACCATCACCGGATCGGGCTCCCAGTCTGGTGTTCGTCATTCGGCTTGCACTTAGGGGTTCTCTAGCTAATAGGTTTTATAGATAACTGGGCCGTATGCTGGCAACCCTTCTCTAATGTTTATGCTCCTGTCCTGTCCTGGGTGACAACTGGTCGGCCTCATAACCCAACATGCGAACTCGTAGACCTTTTCAAAGTTAACTTGTAGAAAAGAACCGATAAGGAAAGGGGGATTAAAAGTTAGAAAGCCGTGTGAATATTACTTCTTGTGGGAAAAGGTCGCACAATAGTTGGATTTGGTGTCTTGGTGGCGCCAGCGTTCCAATTCAATTGATGAGGCCTAGTCAAATAGACAGGTCACTTCTACATGGGCTATATACATAAAAGTTTGTATGCAATTGCTTTAGGCTGCTATGAATGAGGAACGGAAATGCTAGGATGGGAACGGGAAGTTGGCTAGAGAATGGGGTGTGCTGTCCCGCTGTTTCGACGATGAAACTCCAGAAGTTGGAGGTAGCTCATTTGTGTCCTCAATGTTATACACATACTTGACAGCGCTGGCTTTGCCATCTCTCAACTTCTGCAGCCCTGTCAATACGCCATGCAAGCCACCAGGTACAATCTCGAAGGGGTGTGGCTTCAACCTCCCATCTGTGAGTAATCGTCCGAGCAAGCGAGACCAGACATAGCCAAAGTCCTGATGCGTCGAATGAACCCTAGGTAAAGCGCTATTGATGGCCGTCACTCCAGACGGATAGGCGAAGTTTTCTTTATCCCGAGCAAATAGCGCCGGGGGGAGGACGGTACTTACAATGCCTCCGTTCGCATCGAGAAATCGTAGAGTCGTTTCGAGCGTTCCGCCCTCGCTGATTGCATCAAAGACGTGAGAGGCCTTACCGCCCAATCCTTCTTTCTTCAGTATCTCCTCAACGCGAGTGACAACAGCGTCGTCCCCCAGACGATAGTCAACCACATAGTCGGCTAAGGTTCGCCCGTAGTCACCTGCTCGGCCAGCAATCCCAATGATAGGGTGCAGTCCAGAAAGGCGTGCTAGTTTTGCCGCGAATGCTCCGACGGCGGATGTGACGCCGTAGATTACAATTGCTGGTGCTGGCTTCTTTCCAACGGCGACGTCGTGGGGTGCCTGAAGTTTCATGTCGACATAGAGCGCGATGGCAGCAGTTAGAGCTGCGGTAGGGACTGTGGCAGCTTCTTCAAAGGTCACATGTTGAGGGATATGGAAGGTCGTCCAGTCCGGTGCGACTGAGTATTCCGCATAGCTTCCGTTCTCTTTCCCTGCACGGTGCATAGCCGCAACGCGATCGCCAGGTTTGAACTCATAGACGCCTTTGCCGACCGAATGCACGATACCGGCAATGTCATCACCGCTGTTATGAGGCCAATTCTTCCTATCAGGAGTTCAAAATGTGAACCCAGAGGAAACCATTTATATCGAAATACTTACCAAAGAGGATATTTCCAGTCTTTGGGGTTCGATCCGGCGACAACAACCTTGATGATAACCTCCTTATCCTCGGGCACGGGAATAGGAGTGTCAATGATCTCGACTGCGTCGATAGCAGGCTGGACAATCACTTGCTTGGGCATTTTGACCGATCTCTAACTGCGTGACAAGAGGGGTTTTTAACGTGATACTAGAGAGATTCGTATGTGTTCGATGATACTGGTTTTCATGTCTTGACAATGTGTCACGGAATGCTTGCTTTAAATAGATAGCCATGATGTTGTTGCTCTCCCACTGATCGTCGTCGATTATCTCGTTCCTGGGGAATTGCAGGAAAGATGTGCTTATGTTCCGCGGATGTTACCTGGGTCGCTCGTCATTCACTTGACATATCTTGCGTTAGTGTGTGCTTGAGAGACCTCTGATACCCCTGGTATTCGAATGGGCTAGCTTGATGGTATTAGTAATCCTCCGAATCCGCCATGCCCACTCACAAAAGAGGATCGGACCTCCGCGGACCGTCCCTTGAAGCTCCATGGACCTCTTCACCTCCACGTTCTATTTCTGGGCGAGTTTCTAGTGGAAAAGAACAATGCCAACAAGGAAGGGTCGCCCGGAACCTGTATCGTGTCAGCTTTGCCGATCGAAGAAGTTAAGATGTAATCGAGCGGAACCGTGTTCAAATTGCGAATCTCGCAATGTTCCCTGTCATTTTCTCGTCCCTCCCAGAAGCCAGAGAGGTCGGGCCCCTGAAAAGCATCAAGATACTGAGATTATCGCACGCATTAAGCGGCTGGAATCCATTGTGTTGCCAGAAGGCACTCCTGGCGAAAAGCGTTTGGACACTCAGATCACCCATACACCGGATTCCGAAGATGCTTCTCGATACGGAGATCTCCAGTTGCTTGAGAACATTGGAGTGAGAGAAGACTCGCTTGTAGGTTATATCGCTACCACCTGCTTTAGCCGGAATGCATCATAAATTCAACTAACGAACCCCTAGATCTCGTCCCTCTCTAATGATCTGGCTTTTATTATTCGTGGCGTGGATAATATTCTCGAGTCGCTGGATAATTCACAACATGTTTCCTCAGCATACGAGAAACGCTCAAGCAAAATTGTCGTCACATTCCCAACTTACAAAACAGCACTCACTCTTTTTGACTGCTTCGAGGCTAATGTGGACCATATGTGTTGCATTCTAGATCTCCCGATTGCCCGGTCACTTATGAAGTCCTTCTACACGCGAATCAGTCGGAACGACTCTGTCCTCCCCTGTCAAGCTGCACTACTACTTGCTCTCTTCGCCCTTAGCGCCTTCTTTTATCAACCTTCAGGCGGTGCTGAAATACTAGCTACTCCAAACGACACGACTTGTCTCTCGAAGTATTGGAGTAGAGGCGCCTTGGACGTGTTGGAATATTCGCGTCGCAATACTTCAGGTACCTTGGAAGACGTCCAAGCATTGATCTTAATGTCATACGTTACGTACCATTTAGATGGATTTTCGGCTAGATATCGTCATTTGTTGGCAATAGCTGTGTCAATGGCCCAAGACCTTGGTCTACACCGACTAGATGCTAATAGCGATTGCACCCCAACGAGCCATACCTCAAGCCTTCGTGTCCTCATCGATGACGAGGTAAAACGTAGAGTGTACTGGCACCTAATATCTTCAAACTGGTAGAGTAGACTTGCCTTTCTCTGCGTGGTGCGGAAGCTAACCTTAGCTAGGACGCAGTCAACAATGTCGGGGCCACAGGAAGGCACATACTCTATCCACCCCAATCACATTCAAGTCAAACTCCCGAAAGACTATGATGATGAAGACGTCTTTGTAGGGGACGGAAATGAACCCAATACCGAGGCCAAACCAACGGGAGTAACATTTCTTCTTGCCAGGATTCGCTTCGCACATTTATCAAGGGAGTATACAGATACCATTCCATTAGAGATAACGAAACTCTTGCGAGTACCATACGAGCACATCATCTCCTTCGATCAAAAATTGAAGGATTTTCTCATGGAGCTACCTTACTTCTTCCGGCATGACGAAATGAGCCGCCAGAGGAGCAAACATCTCGAGGTCGTGTATACGAAAATTCCTATGATGCGATACTGCATCTTAGCGGCTGCCCATACTAGACGGTGCAGACTACATCAGAAATTCATGATTAGGATGACTTCCAATTCCCAGTATGACTATTCGAGACGTGCGTGCTTAGAATCGGCGAGGGCTGTGATTCAGCTCTATGAGGAACCAAAAACAGACGGCGAGTTGCCCTTGGAGACGGCGCGAATGGCCATGGCTGTTCACTACACACACCTTGCATTGGCGATTCAGATCATGGACCTTTGCTTTAACAAGAGTGAACCAGACCATAACGAGAGGAAAAGAGAAGTGCTCACTGCCTTGGAGATGCTTGATGGTGCTAGGACTATCTCCCCTCTTCTAAATCGATCGCTAAACTCTGTGGTCGAGGTGCTTCAGAAGCACCAGGTTTTGCTTTCGGGAGATGGCTTACCGAGTAGCAGCCCCCAAAGAAGTGCTCAGCAACCTCGCGAGGTCAACATATATCCTTTCGAGAGCGCCGAAGGAAATCTCTCTGAGCATGACTTGGAAACTGAAGAGGGCACGTTCGCTATTACCCCGTCTATAAACGAGTTCTGGCAAAATGCGAATCAATTCGAAATAGAGTTTGATTCTGCCACTTGGGATGACCTCTTTTCAACTTTGGACTCACGCCCTTTCTAAATTAAGCTATTGGAAGCAGTAGCGGTGGTTATTAGGCACGGTAATTAATTACACACGAAGAAATTTTATTATGCAGGTTACAATGGGTATTGGGAATCACATTCTCTGACTTCAAATTTCTGATCCCAGAGAGTTCAATGCCAAGTAATATTACCTAATTATCTGTTTAAATTAGAGGAAGTCGAGGCCTGCCTCGGCATCACATCGCAGTCTATACTGTAATAGTAATTACCGCGTGCTCTGCCAAGTGATTGGAGTAGACGTGAATGTAAGGGTAATTACCTATCATCAAACAAAGCCGGCATAACCCGCAATTGGTGAAGCAACCTGGTCTTGTATGACGTTTCGCTGCTCCTGCTGGCGTTACACGATGTCCCTCCCTTGTTGGAATGGCTGGCTCCAAGACTGACTGAGATCATGGGGCTTTGTCGTTTGCCACCTTACTCCTGCCTAGGTGCTAGGCTGAGGCCACTTTGAATTAATCGTCAAGAAATCTGACGTAAGAGGAATGGACGAAAATCTATCATTCTCGCGGCCTCCGGCCGACGACTTCATATCAAACGAACCTTCTAACCTGTGATAGAGTCATCAGTCATAGTTATGTTAGTGAATGGTACTGTCATTGATGAATGCTGCTCATTTCTGCTTACCTTCTACCTAGATGACACTGACACTACCAATAGTCGGACTATTCTACTCGTTTCAGATTGGTAACAGTGAAAGACAATACTCAATTAAGCGTCTTTTTCTAGGCATGGCGCAAGCTCTGTGTTTAGGACCGCCGCGCTTTTAGCTAGTTTGTAATAAATATTACTAATAGTAAGTTACTATAACACACAGAGTACCATGACATAGCAGCACTAGTCTGCCACGAATGACGTGTACCCTGCGCCAGTATGATGCGTCAGCCGTTACTATCGCTCACTAGCTAATGCGTATTTAGTGCCAGGTGACGCCTACGACAGATATTTATCAGTTGACCGCATTATCTGTCAAAGCGTACTACGTCCACGCGTGCTTTACGAAGGGCGCTTTTACCGGATATAGTTGTTGTGTTTTAGTTTGAAACACGAATCCCTAGTATACCTCGTACGGAGTGATCACCTTCTATCAGTATCCCGATGCGTGAAGGGGGCAAATAGGGACTTGTTATTGAGCAAAGGTCTCCGAAACACATTCGTGGAACTACTCTAGCTATATATGTATCTGTACAGGTCTTTTTGTTATGCGTTTGACTTGTACTACGATCTGCAGCCCGGTCTACGGGGGTATATGGCTTCTTATACGGGTCAAGATTGTGTTTTATCTTCGGAAAAACCAATTAGAGAGCATGATGGGGAGTGAGTGATAGATGGGCTGTTACACGGAGTCGTAGAAATTACCGATATAGGCCCTGCACTTCAACCCGGCAGCATGTAGACAAACGTAATGTTGAGAAATAAATGGAATCTAAGGATACGAACTAAAAGAATGCGTGTATGTTATTGGATCGCTGGCCTAATACCGGTAACTCTGTCCCATTTCACACGTGGTTCGACCCGTTGACCGCATAATCGATAAAATTCAACATCGTTCAGTTCAAGGAACAGATATGACGAGTCAAATACGCCAGGTATTCTCCTCACTCTAAGTGGTATCCTCTTTTTGACTACGTGTAAATGAGTTAGTATGCAAGCCTATCAACTCTAATCTTAGATCTCGAATTAAAATTATATTGCAAGGTGGAGTTTTAAATATAAGTCAAATTATCGATGTACCAGATATTACTCCCAAAGACAAACAAGGACCTTATTGTGGCCAAGTCGCAAATTTCTTGAGATAGAATCGTAGTAGGACGAGGCAATTCCGACATATAAGCTGTAGATCACTAGACCAAAAAGGGGCAAGACCTTCAAGGGCCCCTTGACTCCATAATGATACGGACATTCTACCAAGTCCTCGTTACAACGGAAGTCACTCGTCGAATAGCATAACTGATAAAAAAGGAGATGGTCTGCAATGTCTTGTCAGACCGACAATCAAAGGATACCGAGTTGCTGGCAGAGGCCTTCAGCACTGATACGAACCCTAATATCCGTTTCCAGGGTTTGATAGACAATAGCTTCCAGCCTATCGTCTCCCCTTAAACTCAATCGTGCCCGTTTGATATAATCGATCCATTGAGACATGCTATGTAGGGCTGCATGATGTGAATTTGAGCCTGGAATGTTCGAATGGATCGCTGAAACCCTCCAAGGTTCCCAGCTTTTGTCAGGCAACGGGATATAGCGGAGTACCCACAGCATGACAACGCCGAGAGCCCAGATGTCCGAGGGCCGTCCACGCATCGTCCAATTCACCATGAATTCGGGGGGTAGATACCATGGCGTGCCGCCGAAAGAGACCGGATCACCGTTTGGAAAGCTCAAGCCAAAATCAATCAGGACTGCGCCACGCTCGCGGCTGTAAAGTATATTCCCTGGCTTGATATCGTTGTGTACCTTTTGCTGAGAGTGTACGTGAAAGAGAGCCGAAGAAATATCCTGCATGATTCTCTGCGCATCTAAGCGGCTGCCGAGGAAAAATAAGTCGTCATGTCGACACTGTTTTGACAACATCTTAGCATCGATATATTCGGTATATATGCTGTGGAAGCGAGCATCGAAGCCGAGAATTTGCACAATAGCCGGCTGTTCAACAGTATTAGCAAATCTTTATAGGACAGAAATCGCCTTCTGGCATAGCGCTTACGTGGTAGCTCCTGGTGACAGCAACGTGATTTTCACACTCCTTCTTCCACGCCTGAGCAGCCTTGATTACATCGCCCCCGTGGGCTTCAGGCTTGATCACCTTTACAACAATCTTTCTCCCATCGTTCCAGTTTTTGTGCTCCGCTTGCCAAACGGACGAGTTTAAATGATCGTATATGGTATTAAGGCGCTTGAGCCAGTAAACCTTACTGACTCCAACATATATCTTCTCTCCTTTCTTGAGCTCGACGAGGGCGTTATTAGCTTGTGGATGTCTTGCGACGACAACCTCTCGACTTTGAGCAGCTCCCGTATCATTCGATCCCCTGAGCCTTTTTGAAACCCTTCCGCTGGTAGGGGCGTTGCGCTGGGAGGACAAAGACTGCGTGGTAATCCAAGCCTTTCGTCTCAAGACCTGGATTTCGATGAAAGGCTCGCTGTCGGTACTAAGGGCCCAAATTCCTACATCAAGAGTAACTGTTTCATCTAGAGGCAGCCAGTACGAGCTCTCACCATCAAGTTGTTTAGTGGAGAGAGGATGCGGGGAGCAGTTACGAAGATGAAGATGGTCGTGCCCAGGGTCAAAGAATAGATGACATTGTGTGCTATTGTAAGAAACAACACATCCAATATGTATGTGATCTGGTTCCACGACTAGGACCGAAGCTGGTTGATTGTTGCCCTCCATTTCTACCTCAGCCCAATGCCCCAAAGGCCGTCTGGTTTCGTATGGGCCAATATGGACCCCCTCAATCCTAGGGCGCATGAGGAGGCGAGTAGATCCATGCTGGGATAGAACTGGCTTTAGGCGTAAGTTGTTCCAGTCTGAAGGCTCATTATCGACGAGGTTGTATCCGAGAGCTTGTGCGAGTGTACTAGAAGCATAATTGTCTTCGGCCAAAGAATTCGCCGGTGTCGGTTGTAGTACAAGGTCGAGGTACCCGCTGCGGCCTTGGGCGATGCCACCTTCGGGGTAGTCGTTAGGAAACTGAAAGTCAAGGGGCATTTTGCGAATTTGGTGGTGCTGACTATGTAGGTTTAGCTGTGCCGTCTAGTTGAGATAAAGGGGCTGGCCTTAAGAAGTAAGCCATTTTATAAACGAGCAATATAACATGGTTGCTAGGAGTATGTTGTCTCTGAATCAAGGGAGATATTTGCATGATATGTTTGTGCTATTATTGTCACTGTATACAGCGCTTGTGGACGCTGTGTACTATCTAACAGCGTGTTTAGGTAATTTCATAAGGGCACATGTGCGTGCTTCAGTGAGTCTCTGAGACAGCAAATTGATAACAACTTAGCACTAACGACATTTAGCTACCCATCCAGCAAATCACGTCTCTGGAGACTTGCCTCGTCCGCTACCTTCTCCCATCCGTATGACACTGGGCGGCGCGTGATGAAATTTACCCATGTAAGTAGCTGGCAGCCAATGGCCTCGAAGGTTCACATAATAACCCCCGCAAAAAAAGCACATACCAAGTTCGTCTCACTCTTGTGTATCCTCAAAACCGGGCGACGTTCCCGTCTGGCCCTTCCCTTGACGGCATTTTGAATTCCCTACCTCCTCTTCATTATTTTGAGTCGTTTTATCACATTCACGCCACTTTTGCCCTACTTTCCCACCGCACTATTTTCTATCTCTTCGCCCCAGCAATACTATCCGACAATGGCAGAGTTTGAAACGCCCACTATCCAGAACCACCTACGTCTCCACGTACCATATATCAACTGGGAAATGGATGACACGTGGAAATGGCCGTTTCGGAAGTTCGGGTTCAAGAATGGCAATGTTCTCTTTAACGAACTCCATGCTGAATTCAACTCCATTCGGTGCGCGATTCAAGACCCTTATGGCTGGCATCTCGACGTCTGCGAGATCGCAAATGCCACAAACGACCGGGAAGAGTTCTTCAACCTACTCCGAAAGCGACAAGATGAACGTTATACAGAATTGCAGAGGGTTTGGCATAAGGTCTCCTCACTGATGGTTGGAGAGCCCTCACGGTGGGATACCCCTCAGACACGCGAAGAATTGTGGGTGAACTTCGTTCGAATCTCTCGGAATTTCTCATACGATGCCTTTGTCGGGTACTTTGGCGCGTATGTAAAGGACAAACTAGAACCCACAGCCGCACTGACCAATGACGCGGGGCCGAAGAGGGAGTGTCAGCTGGAGAAGTCACCAAAAGAGACCGATATCGATAGGGAGCATATAAATTCTCCAGAGACGGAGGCTGGACAGAGTCATCGCGATATCGAGAGAGCCGAAGGAACCCGAGCTGGAAAGCAGACAGAAACAACGCCACCCAGTCGAGTAGCCACGAATGCGAACAGAGTAACAAAGCGACAAAAGCGCCCAAGAAGAGCGAAGACACCAAACCAAGATAGTTTGCGGAGAAGTCCTCGCTTGCAACAAAAAAAGACGTAAAAGCTGGTGAGAACATGACGTAGGGGTGTAGTGGTGGACGCGGTATACAACTGGATACTGGGCTAATGTTAGACTGGAAAGTCTCTAACCCGGCTGGGGATGGGTCACGTTGATGCAAGATTAACTGAAGCCGCGTTGCAACTCTTTGGGTCCGATCCCCGAAGACGGATCAGGATGTTATCCAGGAGATTCTGTGTATCATCAGAATTTGTTAAAAGACGTACCTCGGACGGCTTCGACAGGATGATGTTGAGCCCACGGGCAATGGTAATAGTTGCTAAGGTTAATGTACGTTTGGGCATCTATGATGTCGTGTTGTTTGAAGATATAGCGCGGCGAAACGTTTGTTAATTAGTTACGACCCTTATCCTTCCTTTTCCAGACATATTTTGACAATTCTGCCCCGCTCACTAAGCGATCCGACGAGTTTGAAGGAGGGACTTTGCAGTTGGTAAGTCGTGCCTCGAACGAGACTGCTAGAGCAAGAAATGATCCTAGGAAGCCCTTATCAACAATGACGAGGCCAAAAGCAGGTAGTGTGTCTCTTATGTGAGAATCTCACCATACTCAGGCCTTCTTAGCCACGCTGAAGAAGTAGTCCATATTGATGCTGTAGATGTCAATTTGCCGTTGGAGGGATCAAAGTAGTTACCTACTATTACATGAATCGATGGAATTAACGTTTCTTTTCATTACGAAACACATACGGTAGGAAGACCACGTTAGCACGCACCGCTCCCTTCAAACAGCCTATCTTAATGGGCTGTTAAGATATTTTAAAAGTATCTGATAGGCGAGTGGAACATTATATTCCTTTTTCTACTTAGAACTTATCACGATCATTGTGATCGTACCTAAGTAAACGGCGTGTATATATATAGCCGGACGTTGCGCAGGATCAGATTAGACCTTTGCGCAATAATCGAAGTCATTGCATAATAACCCCTACCTAAGATCCTGACGGAACTAAATACTTTGTCAGAAGGGTCAAGAAGCGCCGCATGCATTTCGAGCTAAACCAGGTGCAGGTGATTGAAATAATAGGACTGTTCCTATACACAAAGTCTTATAGTAGCTCTCAAGCATCGATCCCCTTTATGCGGCAACTCGAGGATGGTACTTGACCCACAAATCGGCTTTCTTCCAAAGAATACGCATTTTGCAATCACGCACCCATTCGTCCCGTGGCACAGCAAGTTCCCAATCAAATAACAAAACCAATTTAGCCAACACGATCTTCATCTCAAGATAGGCGAGATTGATCCCGAGGCAAGCACGTGGCCCAGTAGAGAAGGGTTGGCTGGCCTTCTTCTGGTCGTTGAACCCGTTGCCCACCCACCGTTCAGGGCGGAAATCCTCCGGGTCTTGCCAGTAGCGCGGGTCACGTGGCATATTCAATGCTGACACCGTGACTACCGTACCTTCGGGGACGTAGTGGCCGTCGATCACGGCTCCCGGGGAGTGACGCGGTAAAGCAAATGGGACTGGCGGGAATAATCGTAGACTTTCCTCGATAACTCCGTGGAGATATGGTAGGCCGGCAGTCGATTCCCCTGTGATCTCTTCTACAGACGCGAATGTCCCGCGTACCTCCTTCTGTAGTTTCAACATGCAGTCAGGATTCTTGAGAAGGAACCATGTTATCCCAGATAGAGAGGTGGCGGTGGTTTCTGAGCCAGCAATGATAAGCGTTGAAGTCTGACTCATCATCTCCTTCAGACTCATCGTATCCCTCTGAAGCATGTGAGAGAAGAAATCCGGGCGGCCAGTATCTCCCATCTGTAAACGCCTCTCTGAAAGTTTTCTACTAAACTCCCGGTGCATCTTGAGACTCTCAGTTGCTCCTTCGGGTAGAATGTAAGGCATAAAGGGATTCAAGAACGGTAACCTCTTCCGTAGAAAGGTTGTCTGTGAATTTAACACCGAATCGAGAATAATCTTAATCCAGACATGCGTCTGGCCTTTTTCAACGCCGCCAAATGGCTCCCCGAAGGATAGATCACCTAGATTTGGCATTAGCAAGTAGGTTGGAGGGAGAGCTGAGGGATGGAAGTAACACGAACCGATAACATCGAAGGTCAACCAATTGAACGTTTCAGATACGTTAAGCGCCTTCTTCCCATTATCTCCGAGCCTAGTCAGTTGATTCGTAAAGCCATCTACATATTTCTGTACGATGACCTCTTGCTCGCGTAGGGACTTGGCACTGAAGGCGTGCGAGAGAGCCTTGCGTTGGCGCGCGTGAACCTCGGGGTCTCTTGCGCCTACGATGCGCGGCGTGGGGTCGTCGTTGTCGTAGAATTCTGTCTTTAGGAATCTCGCCTTGCCTTTGGAAGCATGACCGTGGATATCCTGGAACGCTTCAGCTGTGGCAAAGGACAATTCATTCGGTCCAACGCGAATCACGTCGCCTTTACTCGGGTTAGCCGGAAGATGATGACGTGAATAATCCTAGGGACCTAACCATGCTTTTTGTGAAGATCATAAATGATAAAGGGGAAGCGATCGCTTCTCAATCCCCATACCCACCAGAGCTAGTTAACGATCAGTACTCCTGTGCTCCTAAATATTTGATGGCGGCGTCCAGTTCTCTCACATCTGAAATTGCGGCGAATTTGGGCCCCGGGTATTTGGCTAGGGGATGGAAAAACAAGAGATAAACCGTCTGTACCGTGTAGTAGATGACGATCTAGACGCATGTTAGTCCTACATGATCCAGTGAAGACAGCATGGTGTTTCTCCAGTTGATAATACTAACACTCAGCGCAACCGCTAAGACGCCAACTGCTGGCGATCCGATCTGTACGCCTCCAATGTCGGGCATGATTAAAAGATTGGTCTTTGGGGGGGAAGAAAGAGGAAGTCTAGTCCCTTCCCATCCACTGTATATGTATTCGACATTGCCTCGGCCTCTTGGAACCCCACTAACGTCGGTTTCCTGCTTACTACAGGGTATCTACCAAGTGCGGTACTGGACGGGCCCCGTATTCCCCAAGGGTGTGCATTGGCGCCGAGAAGCTTAACGGTGAAGGTGTAGATTGGTGATTGTTCTGGCAACCCAGACTGTGTACAGTAATGGGGACTCTGCTGCGGTCTGCCAAAGACTAACCCTCAATAGTATTAGATCGCCCGTGGGTGACCAGTCGCCTTTATGTTTGTCGTAATTACGGAAAAGCGAAGGCCATAACCATGAAATGCAGATCCCGGAACAGCGGGGTGTCCCGGGATTTACAATGTGATCGTCCGATGCCCCGACAGTAGATTGGAGCCCGCTAACGGTTGCCCCCATGACCCATGATTCCACTGTCACAGCATTTGCCATAGTTAGGCCGACACCATTTCAGTCGTAAACTAGCCTACTTTGAATTACCCAGGCAATAGCTACCTGTAGCTACTCATCTGGGCGCCTTCGACGTTAAGAACGCACAAACGTGTGCTTCAAGTTAAAATAAAGTATTTGAGGCTTTTTGGAAGCACGTTGATGTAGACACGAACAGTGGGAAAATATGGCTTCCAAAAAGAAGCGATGTGTCATGTGATGGGTTAACACAGGCACCAGGTTGAAGCACCTAATATACCTACGATTGGGAACGAATATTCTGCTTAACAAAAGAAAGAAGGAAAGTTTAAAATATAACCTTAAGAACAACAGCCAAATATATAGGCAAATAGGTGTATGTGCGAGTATTCAGGCAATACACGCCTGCCAGTGAATACTGTCATTCAATACTGCCATTGAAGGCACGCAATGCCAGCGAATGCACTGCTCCACAGCGCCACACACCAGCCCCCATTAGCCATATATATCACGTGACCTGTGACATGTCTTAAAAGAAGCGAAAACTCCTAGTTAGGGGCCGTATATTGAAATAGGGCAGGTAACCCCATACTAGGGGGTATAGCAATATATATTTAGTATATATATATAATAAGGAGGGTAAATAAAAGTTAAAAGGAGATAAATAGGGGTTATTATAAATATATAAGAAGGGTAACCTCAAAAAGAACGTAGTTACAAAAAAAAAAGAATTGCCCTATAAATAACAAGTATAATACATTTAACTAACGGAACGGCAGTGTTTTATATTATTATTGTTAATTAAGTTATTAATTTCAGTAGATAGAGTTTATTCTCATGCTCAAAAGCTTTTCCATTTCGTACTCTTTCCCGAACGGTATNGAAGTGTTCGGGTCCCACATAGTGCTCCTGGTCACCTTGCGTGCCGTTGGTGGGTGTGGTAGTGGTAGGGGTGGTGACGTTGCTGCCGTTGCTGCTCTGCTGCTGCTGGTGGCTGCGGCCGTAGCGCGCGATCGAGGGCGCGATCTGAAACGCGTTGCGGATCTGGCGGCCGTTCCACGGCGGCGAGGCCGCGTTGCCCTCGTGCCGGTGGAAGTGGGCGGCCGCGAAGGCCAGGATACCGTCCGACTTGACCTCGAGCGCCGGGTCGCCCGTGATCCGCGCCCGCTCGAACTCGATATCCATCAGCCGGTCTAGGTTCGTCTGGAAGATGGCCAGCGTCTCGATCAGCCCCAGCCGCGGGTACTGCAGGCTCACCTGCACCCGCGACTTGACCGCGTCGTCCATGACGTCTGGCCGGTTCGTCGTCAGGAACAGGATCCCCGAGTAGTACTCAAGCGTGCGGAGGAACACTATACGATGATGATACATGTCAGTCTTTATATCCAGTACCTGGTCGTTGGGGGTGAGTGGGTGGGTCGGTGGGTAGGTAGGTGGCATACCTGACACGAGAGAGCTCTTCTGGAGGTTGTTATCCTTTTTCTCTCTCTGCGCGAGCAGCGTCTCAGCCTCGTCCAGCAGTAGGATGCAGTCCCACAGGTTCGCGAGGCGGAATATCTCGGACAGCTTGGCCTCGACGTCCCACGGGTCGGTGCCCAGGTCGCTGGACGTGATGGGGAACAGCGGCTTCTTGTAGAAGTGGGCGATGGCCTCGGCCGTCGCCGTCTTGCCGACGCCGGGCGGCCCATGCAGCAGGACCGCCAGCCCGCGCCCCTTTCCGTGGATGATGTCCTGGTCCAGGAACTCGCTGTTGAGCAGCGTCGCGCGTCTCCGGACCTTCTTCTTCTCTAGGTGCCCCAACACGGCCGACTGTATCATCACCTTGTGCTTCTCGGGCAGCTGCAGGCTCTCCAGCGGGTTCAGCGTCTCCCGCACGGGCTTCAGGTGTCGGATGTCTGCGTTGATGAAGCTCCGGCTACGCAGCGCGTAGACGAAGAGCCGCGAGGGAAGCAGCGCGAGGTCGTCGGGGGATAACGTCTGCGCCAGGTGGCCTAGCGGATCCGATGCTTCGCTCTGGTTGATGAAAGCGTCTGTCTCTGTGAATTTCGCCCATTCCAGCTCCCGCACCCCGTCGTATTCGACGACCATCTCCTCTTGGGTTGCGAGGTTCTTGAAACGGCTTCTGTCCGACCACTCTACTATCGGAAACTCGTCGCGCGTTAGTGTTGGGTAGAAGGATTCGGCTTCCGGGAATTGCTGGAACGCCGGCTTCCACCAGGGGTTCACCTGGTACGCCTCGTTGAAGTCTACAATTACATCGCTCTCGATGTTCTCTGGCCATGTAGCGCCTTGACCGGGCCTAGCCTCAATATCGTGACCAGAGGGGTCTTTTGTTAAAGTCCAGCCTTGGTAAGATAATGTTGGGTTTCCCGAAGACACTATTTCTCGAAATCTTTGGCCTCTTTCCTGAAGCTCTCTTAGGAAATCCTCATGATCCTTGTGGAATCGTAGAGGGTATATAGGTAATTTTGTTATTTCCCTCTCACCCTCGAAGAATTCGATCGACGCGTCGCCCCTGACCGGAGCAAAGCGCTGTCCGTCAAAGTCGATATAGTACAGGCGTAGGTGCGTAGCCTCATCTCCAACGTCGATTCGGCTCTGCAGTTCGCCGCCGGGCGCGTCCATGTTGTGGACGGACCAGGAAGGCGTGTCTTCGGAGACGTAGCATACTCTCCAAAGCTTGGGTTCAGTAGCGGTGGCGCTCATCACTATCGAACTCCGCTTGTCCCTGACCCTATTCTCGGCCTGAGAGACGCCGGGTTCAATAACCAGGTCACCCGGGCGGAATAATGATGCCAAATCGCGGTAGCTGACTTTCGATGGGCGAGAACTGTCTGCGTTGGAGTACATGTTACGTCGAGGGATAAGCCGGGTTTTGATGAAATCCACATAGCACTTCATATCGGCGTAGGCTCTCCGGCTTTTCATCATACCCTGCAATTCTTTGTTGCCAAGAAACTCGAAATCTTCGGTGGTAGACCCCGTACCATTGGCCGGTTGTGCACTGATGCCACTATCACCGTAAACTTCTTCTAGAACGCGCAACTCCTCCTCCATCTTCTCATGAAAATGTATCAAGAGATTAAATGGAGCAAGGAAAGTGTGTGGGTTTTCGACCCAGGGACCGTCGCCTGTCACTTTACTGAGATAGCCAAGAATAATAGCTGAGTTGATACGGACACGGTCTATCGGCGTGCTCTCTATTCTCCTCCGGCCTCGTGGTTGTCGTGATTTCCGTCGAGCGGGTTCGAAGGCCTTCCTCTGTTCCGGTTTCAATCGTCGCAGTTGGTCTGCCTCGATCTGCTCAACCAAGTCGTCCTGAGCGAGTAGAGCCTCGACCGCAAACGTCTCCGTCTCGTCGGGATAGCGGTTCTTGAACTGTTCCCAGTTACACTCTCGTATGAGCGGCTTGGTTTGCAGCATCGGATCCTCTGAGATCTCCAGCGTCTCTCTGATGGCCTCCGGCACCATATGTGGCACTTCGACAGGTCGGCGACTCGCCAGCATGCGTTCTAGCTTTTGAAGTCGATTGTGGGGGTCCACGAGACTCAAATCCCCAAATCCTCCAGTTTGCGAGTTGCCTACAAATCCGAATTAGTCAATCAACTCTTACACGTAGTCTGATATCAGCCACCTCACCATTATCGGACCTGTTGTCTAGATGTCGGATCTCCTGGGTTCCATAGATGGCACTGTTACGTCTAGGAGTCGCGCGGTCCTGGAACTTTGGTCTGCCGCTCGTGACGCGAACGGATTGGAATCTCTGCGGTTTGGGAGCGGGGGCGGGCGGCCGATTTGCGAGTGAGAGTGAGACGGGCTCTAGTCCGTCCTCGAGCGTGTGAACCCAGGTGCCATCCATTTTTGAAAGACCTCAGCAATATACAATATCGTCCGTCACAGGTCCTTCGCGTCGATGCGAAATCGATGGACGATAGAATTCCTCTTGGCCCTGCGTTGCCGGTTGAAAACGCTCTTCCTACTTTCGCAAACAGCACCTAAAAGTATACAGTAGTCGATCCTCAACGGCCGAGGCTAAACAATCAAAAGATGCCCTTTTGTCTCGCCGGTCATCGATGGTCTGTTCGCTTTTCCTCGTTCGTTCAAGCAAGCGGAATAATAATATCGAGCGAGTGGAGAGGTATCAACTTCGGCCGATGACCCTGACGACGTGGGAATAAAGCCTACAATCGCTCTCCATATATTCCCAGGAGCGTCACCCCACATTGACTAGTTTAGGACAAACAAGAGGCGTCGTTGGTTTGGCATTAACGACTGCACTACCGGTACATAGTAATAATAATAATCATCCATAGTACGTACCGGCGGTGGTCTGCCTACCTACTTGGGTAACATTGGAGGATGATGGACCAAGACCGATGATCCTGGCGTGCATGAAGGCTTACGTACTAGTACCGATGCCGAGCAGCCACACCCTGTGCCGCGAACCCATCGACGCCCCAATCACTCTCTCTTGTGCAAGGCATGACATGGGAAATAGTGGTGGTGTGAGCACTGCAGTAAGATAGGGATAGAGTCAGCTTCCTCCTCTGCTGATTTGCTTGGTCCTCAGCTTAGTACGGTATACTGTAGGATGAGCGCCATGGCAGAGAATGTTGTGGGGAAGTACAGCAGAGGTCAGCCCTAGACAGACCCTAGAGCGGCAATGCCGGCTTATTGTTACCTATTATTCTTCAGGTACCTACTTTTCTGGCCTGGCCTGGCGTGATGGACTCAGCAACGCTACTTAGCACAGGTATACCTACTGTACTGTACTGTACTGTACTGTACTACCTAGTATAGATAGGTAGTGTAGCCCAGTGATTGAGATTTTCTCAGGGGACTCGGCATAGCAACCGTTGAAGTCATCATGCTGTGGCTGTGTGTTCTTCTTCGGCTCGTGAAAAGACACTACCTACCATGTAGGTATACAGCTCCTCCTGGCGAGTCTACACAAGGTTAGTGAATACACTACTGTACGTCTAAACCAACCATCTACAGTAAAAGAAGTTCTATATATAAACTAGGTAGGTGGATCGTTCGTTTCAACTCCCGTCGGTCGTCCGTGTTTCGCATTGGGCATTTCTGGAAATGAACATATGGAGAAAACAAAGCAAGCAGCAACGTAGTATTATCGGAGATTATTATTCTGCCATTCCAAATCTGTTTCGAATACCGGTAGGTACACACAACACAGCTCACAGGGAAGGAGGTGCTGCATTGCCAGACCCAGACCCAGGCCAATGATGGGAGGCAGAAGACATCAGCTGGAATTGGAGAAGGACCCCTGAGATAAAGCACCACAGCACCACTGGTCGTCCGGTCGCCGACTTTACAAATCTCGGCAGCCAATACTACTAAGTAGGTATTTCAACGCGCATGACGTAGTGGTCGTGTGTGTGTGTGTCGCGCGCGCATTGAATCACAAGCTTGAGCGAGCCGTACTTAGTGGGTATCGTTGTATTGCTGACACCATCAGCGCGCCGAGTGCAGCAGGTGCTTCACCGATATAACTCGACACTGTTTGTTTTATGTTTTACAGTAGTTCGCGAAGTACTGGATATGTAAGTATTAACCCGTGTCAATATATCCAACCTCAATTACCTCAGCATCGATCCGGCCGTCTCTCGTCTCTCCCCACTAGTGTACGGTCCTTTTCTGTCGACTGTAGTGTACTTAGTCTGATCCGTCTCGATGCTTGAAGTACCTAGAGAATGATGAGCTTCGGAACTCTATTCGCAATATGCTAAGGTTAGTAAGGAGGGAGGGACCGAGACGGGCCTGGGCGACCGAGCTTAGAGTAATGATCGACCTACTGTCAGTTTGAAGGAACGCTTAGCAGATCTATTTAAGCTATTCTTAAATAAACACTAAGTTTGCCAGCCGAGCTCCCTTTTAGCTATCTAGCTTAGGACTAGACTATCCGAGTTTACTGTGCAGGGCCACTATGGATGTCATGTACACTACACCTCAGGAGGCTGGTTGACTGATTATTTATTCTAGGTACTGTATATACCTGAGGAGAAGAAGCCATGTCGAGATATTTGCTCCCAACACCTTGCTCCCATCAGATCATCGGAGGCTGAGCCATTTAATCCCTGGTACATACACTATGCCTGTGTCTCTCGTTTGGAAGGACGCATGGCTACCTAATCTTAAACCACGATATTCCCAATCAGCTAGAGCACCACAGCCCAGATTAAGCGTCATGTTAGCTATCATTGGCCCCGAGAACTAGTATACCAACATGCGTTTTCATGCCCAGATTCCAGCTCAGTATCGTCTCGTGTACCTACTAATGCGAGCCCTAGTTTCTACGTAGATGTCACGACCTACGATGAGGAGTGACAAAAAAATACTACCTTGACTTCTTTTAACACATGCCAATAATTTTACAAGAATTCATCGACCGTGCTATGATACTCATGACTTGATTCTACATCTGCCCGTATTTTGGACGTGCACCCCCTACCTCCAAATACAGCACTTATATTAGGTAGAGTTCTCTCTCCTTTACCAAACCCAGTAGAAACTCCAATACGCCGTGGCGTTAATGCTCTCTCTATATGGCCCAGGTGGAGTTAGCCCCTATTTCTTCTCGAGGCCACACTCATCCGACTTGTTATAAACTTTTATTTCGAAGGCCCCAGATCCTATTCCAAGCCCTCGTTAAGTACCGTTCGGACAAATTCCAGCTGGTCTATGACTTTGGCTTCCAATCGGCTCTCTGAACCTCTTCTCTTATCCGCATCCGAAGCTGGCATCGATTTCCACTCTGCCTCTCTAGGCCCAAGGGCCACCAATCTCTCCCTCAGCACCTTGCGATGATCAACCCACCAGTCCACATTTTCTAGCAGTGCGGCAGAATCCCACTCTACAGCGGGAATATCTCTTGCATTATTAGTGCGTAGGGCGCCGAGCACCTGTGTAATAAGTGCTAGAGAGTGTATCTCTGAGACTGATAATGGGGTGACAAAAGCCATGTCCCGACGACCGCGCCTCTGATTGTCTCCCGGCGCCTCGAACCGGTCGACGCTGGATTGCATTAAGTTTGGGAATCGATTAAGAACGTATGCAACTTCTGGCGCAATGGTCGCGCCCAGAGCAGACAGCATGTTCAGTAGAATCGGTACGATTCCCTTGGCCCAGATGCTGTAGCAACGTTGTAGGCCGACGGAGTCGGCAAGGGGTGATACATTAGGGCGGCGGAGATATGTAGCTAGGTTAGCTGAGGTGATATGATCAAGCAGTCCGGCACAGGCTAGCTGCTCGGCAACTAGAGGCAGCGCCGAGAGCTCGAGAAGAAAGAGTAGTGCAAGTTCGCCATAGACAGGGTCTCCTTTCTCGGTCAACTTGTCGGCCCATGAGTATAGTGATAGAGCAGCCTGGACTGCGTCATGGGCACTCATGATGTTGAGGATCTGTGTCTGACTTTGATCCATTCCTGGGACACACAGACATGCTTGCAATATGGCATTTATGATCAGGATATCGCTAGTAGAAACAGCAGCATCCGAATCGTGAATGAGAGCTACCACTGTGCGGAATCCCTTAGATACAATCATGTCTAGAATACCTAAGACGGTCTGGGAAACGGTAGCTGGAGATATGCTGTTTCCTTGACTGTCACGCACAGATGCATTGAAATCAATCTGGCCATACGACTGAACCAAGGTTCGTAGCGTGACGTAGAGCAATCTCAAAAGCGTGCGGTATATCGAAATATTTTGCGTTGTATATGGTTCCTGGTAGCTGCTTACTGTTGCCCATAAAGAATTCAACAGCTGAGCAACGTCGCCTGCGGATGGAGAGCTATGAACGACCCTTTGGACTAGCATGAGTGATAAGTTCACTCGAGATTCCGCAAGCCGCTCAAAAACCTGGTCATGGCTTTGTACCTCTTGATTTGCCTCTAAGCACTGCTGAGCAACCTGTAAAGATTGTTTCTTCAATGTATCATGGTCCGGCAGGCAGGTGCTAAGCTCAAGTAGGAGGAACTCCCAAGCATGATAAAGTGACTAACTACGTGTCAGCTCTGCATTAAAATCAAGAGGGTGTTTACAAGACTTACTACTTGAGCATCGACCAGGGAAAGATTGATATTGGCCATCTCCATCTCACTCCTGAAGCCTGCATTGCGCGGTCCGATCCAACTCGGGTCAAATTTCAGCATCTTATCCGCAGAGCCAAGGGCATAATAAAATTCAACACCCAGCGACTTAGGCTCAAGCAACGTTCGCTTGAAATTGTCGAGAGAGCAGCTTGGATACTGCCTGCTGAAGTTCCTAGAAAAATTCACGTGAAGACCTCTATTGTAGCCAGCAACTCCAACACCGTCACGTAAATAATAATCGAGATCTTGGGTGAGTTCCTGCGCGAAGGGGGCCGCCTGACCTAACTGACGCAAGTGGAATAGTTGCATGGCAAAAATTTCGGCAATATATGCTGCAATCCGAGCCTCATTGCAAGCTTGTAAGGCGTTTGTCTTCAAAGTAACGGATGATGACTTCATGTTCCGGACGAAATTCCTGAGCTCCGTGAGGAAATTTGTGTTTTTCTGCAAAGTAAAGATTGTCCAAGGCCAATAGTTCTGGGCTGAGGTAATAAAGTCCAAAATAGATAAAGCCTCTGACTGATTAAGCCGTGACAAAGAGGCCAATCTTGTCAAGGCCGAGCCAAGAATTGAGCTCGAAGAAGTCTCTGTCACTTTACCATTGCTCGTTCTTGCATCTCTTGGGGTTCTGCCGGTAAGAAGGCAATTGGCCATCCACTGCTGCCTGTTTCGGACTATTGTAGAAAAGAAATGCCAAATACTGTTTGCTTGCTCGGCCTGGTTGAATGGTCTGTCTAGAGTGCTGATGAGTTGGAGGAACGAGCGAGACGTCTGAGGGCCAAGGTTTCCGAGCAAAGAGGGAGGTTCTCCAACCGTCTTCCCGGCGCTGATCACTAGAGACTCTAGAAGTTCAATGGAGCCTCCTTTGAACGTCTCATCCCGCGCACAAAGCCGGGCAACAAATGGTGTAATTTTGAATAGTTGATGTTCTAGCGTACTAGAAGACTGATCAGAGTAATTTGCTACCCTTACTAGTCTGGTCGCAAACCCGAGGACGGCTAGTGTTTGATCATGATATACTTGGGATCGCTTGGCATATATAGTCGACTCCAAACCTTGTGTCGCTGCGACAAGGGTGCCTAGGAGAGGTAGGACACGGAGGCTTCCGGCAGACGCGCCGAGAAAACTGTCAATGATAAACTTTGCGGCCGGTTGTAGAACGGACATCAATGAAGTCTTTGCTGATATATCGTCCATGCTGAATGTGTAGTATATAATTTTGTCCATTATGGGCACGATATCACAGACCAAGATCATTCGATCTACGTCTGTTGCGAATTTCCAGGTGGACGAGCTTTCTAGGAAATCCACTGTGGTTTGAGAAATTGCCAATGTGATCTGTGTGATGATTTTATCCGAGACTCCAAGCCAAACGTTTTCAGCCGTACGTTGCCTATGATTTGCTTTAATGTCTGTTTTCCGTCGAACAGAGCTAGTCATAGCACTATCCACTAGTTCAGAAAACAAGCGTATGGTTGACATGAGCAAGTCGAATTGAACTTCAGATAGGTCGAGATTACCGATAATTCGGGGAAGCCGCCCGCCCTGTGACTGGCTTTGAAGGAGTGTACATTTCGCCATATATGACCATACTCTGCCGGGACAGATAGGCAAGATAGCGTGCAAGAATTGTACACAGGCAACTAGAGCGCCCAGGCCAAAGTTATCCTGATCGCCATCCAGAAGGACATCCATTGTGTCACAAACCACCGATATGACATCCTTGTTACGGGGTAACGCTCGACTGGCTTCTGCTACTATACCTAGTCCAGCCTCTGAAGTGGTAGCTGATTTGCCATCTGGTTGGGGGTCCCTAATGACTTCTGTTCGAACCAAGGTTGCGAGTAACGAAATAACTTCCGTAATTTCGTCTAGCGTCAGCATGCCAAGCGCCATATCATATCTGTTGGCAGCAAGATTTATTTCCAACCGTTTGCCGAGCAGGGCTAGAGCAGAATGCTCATATTCCACACGGACTATCTTCCCTTCATCTACAATAAAACGCCCATAAGTGCCAGCAGGTATAACGAAGAGCTCTTCATCTTCGGCGATCCTTTTTCGACTTGAAATTGGAGAGAACAGAGGGAAATCATCTGCGAACTGAAAAGAATTCGCATTTTCTTCCTCATTTGCAAGATGATACTGTGTGAAATTGTCGGGTAAAGTGAAGGTAAGCGTTGGCGTTTTCTCAAGTAGCTTGGTAATCCGTTCGTGGTTGTTGCTGTCTGGCAAAGCAGGCGAGCAGCAAAGGGTCCGGCATAGAGTGAGGAATGGGACAAACTCGTACGGAAAGCGGTCAAGAGCTTGCTGAACGTAAGCTTCGAGTACGACCTGGTCGTTTAAGGCGTATAAAAGAATATCATCTTCCGAGGCTTCATGAACAGCCGGCATATCCCAATATCCCTGCGAGCCAGAGAGAACAGAGAGGAGTGCGCTGAGCGGCTCTGCTTTGTATCCAACGAATGGATAGGTAGCTTTGAGCAGATCTAAAAAGGCAATCCTCATTCGAGATCCTACTGAAGAAGGGAAGATGCCACGGTCCGTTGAGCCTAGATGCGATGATAAGAACGCAATTACATCGAAAACATGTACCTCGTCAGTTACAGCCACTGCTAGCAGCTGAACTCTTTGAAAGTCACGGTCCAGGTTCTTGTTGATGAGAAAGTCGTCGTATCGTCTTTTATCAATAGTGGTAATGCTCCCGGCAGAATTCCTCCTGCCGGCATTCGGAACCATCTGCGTATTCGAATCATAGTTCTCAACCGCTTTCTGGTTCTGAATGGTATCGCGCTTTTCTGCTCGGTCTTGGTAGGAAGAGAACATAGCATGTACAATAGGCACCCATGCAAACAAAACCGGGGCCATATATGCCGACCCTAATGCAACTGAGTATTCGAGGACATCGTGTATCTGTTCAAGTACGCTCGAGGTTGCCAAGTATTCGTTGTCTGTGTCTAGATCTATATCGCCTTCAAAAAAAGCCATCATCCGCGGCAGATTGAGCATTTTCAATGATACTACACAGACAAGACATTGCAATGGCGTCATGAGGTCAGAAATGCTTCGATGAAACTAGACGATTTGTTAGAACGCACGGTCTTCCCATCGGTATCAGTCTATCAACACATACCCCCTGTAATTGGTTCAGGAAAGTGAGGTCGTTGATCAGCGAGAACCACTGTTTAGCAATGGTATCCGAAACAAAACTGTCGCTCGACCGGTCCAGAAGCTGAAACAGTATTGTCATACGGTGTAACATTTCGATCAACAACGAATGTGTCCATAGCTCCTGGACATCATGGGTCACAAATTCCTTGTCCTCAACTATGGATTCTAGGCTCGTCCCAGCTAGTCTAATGCAGTCTGGCAAAAGACTAACATATTGGGCGATGAGGGCATGGCAAGTCTTGGTGGGCATGTCGGCCTTCGACTTCTGGGATTGCTTAGACGAGATGCCGTATACGTCCAGAAGAGCTTTCCGTATTGCACCCGAAGCCTCAGTTGGTGGTGACGTGGGGAGCTTCTCTTGCAGCATCAGGGTAAAAATGTAGTCGTTTGTAGCGGCGTAAGAGCGGCGCTCTGATAGATATGTTTGGAATATGCGCAGCCGCCTGCTCTCCGGCTTGTCGAAACCGGCCTGGATTTCGGATGCATCCAAGTTTGCGGTGAGGTTCAAGCCCGGGATAATATTGGATGTTTGCGTGTTCGCAGCGCCGGCGGCAGCGCGCAAGCTGGCGATGTCTTGGTTCGAAACAGGACCCAGCAGTTGGCTAGTCGGACGCAACTGGTACTCAACAACAACAACTCGCAGAGCCGCCACCTCGTTGATCCGGGCATTCTTGCTCAGCCATAACGCGTCTTCCTTAATGACGTTTATGTCGTACTTCTCGTTCGGGGTTGGGGTGACGTGGATGGCGGCTGTCTTCTTCTCAAAAGCTGCACGATGCGGGCTCTTGTCGGTCGAGGGTTCAAAGGCAGAACTGGGACTCGTAAAAAAGGATTGCACGAGGGGGTCGTTGAAGAAGTCAATGACGATCTGGCTGCTTTGCCGGTGGCCGGACGGGTCCATCAAAGCTGATGCAACCAGTCTCCATGATCTAGGAAGCGCAGGGCCTCGGTCAGCAGGCGATCAGCAGGGCCATTGCAATCAATAGACACGAACGAACAAGGTACATATGGCAAGACAGGATATAACACGAATAACATACAAGATGATGGTCTCGCCCTTAAGACATGGTTCCAAAGGGGGGAGATAAAGCTGGTCGGCAAGCGGCTCTGCCATTGCTGCAAGTATCAGCGGGCAATGCGCACCTTGTTGTGCAGCAAATACATGTGAAGCAACAGATTGTCGCAACGTTGTATGGGCAAAGTGCAAAGTGTGTGTTTTTTGTCGCTGTGACGCGACTGGGATCAACTTGAGTGTTCGCGGGTCGCAAAGCTTCTAATGGTTGGTACTATGGAGCTACTTAGTACACAGGAGCTGGGAAAGAAAATGTTAAGGCTGCAGGTGTTGGGAGGCCCAAGCTCCAAGACAACCCACCTCGAGCCAGGTACAGGGCCTCCAACACCTACTTATGTACTTACTTAAGTATACCTAGGTATAAGCTAACCTTGGAAGGCTGGAGAGCTATAGGTAGCCTTGCAGTAGCATCCTCAGGGCAGCTAACCTTGTCTTGTAGCCAATTGGCGCTACGCAAGCATGCTAGCCGTAGCGACCAAGTACCCCCCACCCGGAATTTGCCCGAACCGGCCCTCAATCGTTAACCATGCCCTCCGATCGCTGTTATCTTCACCTACCAGCGGACTCGAGGAACAACCTTACTTAGCCAGTCAGCGTCTATGACTAATTTCTATAAATTCGCCTCCCAATATCTGCTCCCTTCCCGTCACGCAATTTTCAGATTATCTCGTCGTTCAAGCCTTAATTGGTATTAGAAATATATCCATCCATTGAGCTACCCGATCTCGGTTTTGAGTCATGGCTGTCGCCGAAATTGTAGACTTCTCACCACATCATCCAGATCCCTCTCCGCCCGTCCCGACCGCCTCAAACGTCATTCTTATTGATAACTATGATTCATTTGTCTGGAATGTCTACCAGTATCTCGTTCTGGAAGGAGCAACGGTCACAGTCTACCGAAATGACCAGATCACTCTAGACGAGCTCATCGCCAAGAACCCTACCCAGTTGGTCGTCAGTCCCGGCCCAGGCCATCCTACCACCGATTCTGGAATCAGTCGGGACGCCATTAGACATTTCGCTGGGAAAATTCCCATCTTCGGTGTTTGCATGGGCCTGTAAGTGATATCTTAAAGCACAAGACGTTAGTATCTTAGGTGGGCTGTCTTCTAATCCCATACGTAGCCAATGTATATTCGATGTCTACGGGGGAGACGTAAGCTCAGCCGGCGAAATATTACATGGCAAGACATCGCCATTATCTCATGACTCCAAAGGCGTTTATGCTACCATAGCTCAGGGGCTTCCGGTCACTCGATATCACTCACTTGTCGGCACTCACGTGACCCTGCCTCAATGTCTTGAGGTTACCTCCTGGATACCTAAAGACGATGACTCAAAGGGCCTCATCATGGGAATACGCCACAAAGAGTTGGCCATTGAGGGTGTTCAGTTTCACCCAGAAAGCATCCTCTCTGAAGATGGTCGTGTGATGTTCAAGAATTTCTTGCGTTTGCAGGCAGGCACATGGGCAGAGAACGAACGTCTCCAAAAGTCTGCAGATGCCAGCAAAGTAGCTAACAAGATAGAGAAATCATCCGCTCAGGCCAGTAAAAAGAACAATATTCTTCAAGAAATATACGCCCGGCGGAGGGAAGCTGTCACAGCCCAGAAGCAGATACCGTCACAGCGCCCTCAGGATCTTGAGGCTGCTTACGACCTAAACGCTGCACCCCCACAAATCTCGTTCGTAGACCGTCTGCGCCAAAGCCCCTTCGATGTCTCACTAATGGCTGAGATAAAGAGAGGTTCGCCGTCTAAGGGTATATTTGCCTTGGATATCGATGCACCAACTCAAGCGAAGAAATACGCCTTAGCTGGAGCCAGTGTCATATCTGTTCTCACTGAACCAGATTGGTTCAAGGGGAGTATCGCGGACTTACGTGCAGTTAGACAAGTACTCAGTGGGATGCCCAACAGGCCAGCCATTTTGCGAAAGGAGTTCATCTTCGAGGAATACCAGATCCTCGAGGCCCGGTTGGCTGGCGCAGACACGGTGCTTCTCATAGTGAAAATGCTAGACGAAGAGCTGCTAACCCGCCTCTACAAATATTCCATGTCGCTAGGCATGGAACCTTTAGTCGAAGTGCAGAACGCAGAGGAAATGGCGACAGCAGTGAAACTGGGCTCAAAGGTAATCGGGGTTAATAACCGTAATCTCGAGTCCTTCGAAGTAGATCTCAGCACAACAAGTAGACTCCGCAACCTCGTACCGCAAGAAACAATAATCTGCGCCCTCAGTGGTATTAACACACACGAAGATGTGATTGCCAACCATAAGGACGGCGTCAATGCCATCCTGGTCGGCGAGGCTATCATGCGTGCCTCAGATGCATCCCAGTTCATCGAACAACTCTGCGCCGGAAAGGTCACAACGCAAAAACTGCAGCCAGAGTCTCTTCTCGTCAAGATATGCGGCACACGAACCCAAGAAGCGGCTATAGCAGCCGCCGAGGCCGGCGCCGACCTTATCGGCATGATCCTAGTGCCAGGACGTAAACGCACCGTCAGTGAAGAGGCCGCACGCGCCATCTCAGATTCTGTGCATGGGTTCTCACGCGCCGCGACTTCTTCCGCGTCCGGACTCCCCACAGATAAAGCAACCGATTTCTTCGCAGCCGCGTTCCAAAAGATAAGCGCGCCAGGCCGCACACGGCCTCTCCTCGTCGGCGTCTTCCTCGACCAACCGCTCGCGCAAATCTTAGAGTTGACAGCGCGATATCGCCTCGACATCGTACAGCTCCACGGCAAAGAGCCGCTCGAGTGGACCCGCCACATTCCCGTGCCAGTGATCCGGCGTTTCACGCCCTCCGAGCCCGGCATCGGCGCGCGGGGCTACCACACAGTCCCGCTCTTCGACTCCGGTTCTGCGGGCGGCTCGGGCCAGCTCCTCGACGCCGTGGCCGTCAAGGCTGCACTCGAGCAGGACCGCGAATTGAGGATCATACTAGCGGGCGGCCTGACCCCGGAGAACGTCGCCGAGGTGGTCCAGGGCGCCGGTGAGGACGCCAAGCGCATCATTGGTGTCGATGTCAGCAGTGGTGTGGAGGGCCCCGATGGCCTGCAGAGCCTAGAGCGGATACGAGAATTCGTCAAGGTGGCGAAGAAGATCAGGTAGATAGGTAAATTCAGAGAGCACGATGCATTGTATGTTGGGAGTCAAATAAAAGGAAAATGAACATGAATAGAGAGAAGAAAAAATTTCGAAGGAGGTCCAACGATCATCATGGTGATGATGGTCACGGGAAAGAAGAGAATATAAAAAGTAAGACGCTCGACTAGACAGAAGTTTCCATGTATTCTGAATAGAAGGGGGAATTCCACGCTGTTGTGCAACAACTAAACCCCGGTTCCGACGCCTTAGTACTACCATCAGTGACACTACGAACGCAATCATGATTGAGGTTTATGTGCTATCGTGAAACGTATCCCATCGCATGATGTTAATTGTCGTCTGCATCTTATGAACGTCATCTCGCGCAAATCGATTACTATACAGAAGCATACCCAGCTCTCCCAGACCCTGATAAACCAGCACAAATAGATCCCTTAACGCCGAACCTCCTGCTGTTAAAACCCTTGGTAGAGTGATGGAACCCGAGGTAACCAGGTCAGTTTCGCGGTGCGTCCGATGCATCTTCTGGTATCGAAGGATCGCCGAAACAGGCATTCAAACGACCAACGGGGGGGAGGGGGGCACACTTAGCCCTTCTTCACTCAAGAGGTCCCCATCCCGAAAAGTCAGATCCATACTATCGCGCACGCCAACATATGAACAATAGCATTCAAGCCCTTGGATACGGTCAGAAGGGCCCAAAGCACCGCACTCGCGAGAGCGTCGCAGACCTCTATCGCAGTCTGCCTCTCATGCCACGTCCCGTAGTGGCCTGATTCCGCGCGTTCTCAAGAGTATTCTTGAAATCGCTGTAGAGGGCACCGATGACGCGTCCCTCCTGCCATTTGTCGACGATGCTGTTGGCCAGGGCCCGGCGGTTCTTGGCTTTCATCTTCTCCCGCTCCCTCAGCTTCTCACCCGTCATCCAACCATCGTCCTCGAGACGCTCTTCGACCCATTGCTTGAGTGCGTGTTTCCAGTGGAGCAGGGTATGGGCCGTCTCGGCGTTGCTGCAACACACAGAACCCACACACCATTCCTTTGTCGTGGGCGGTAGGGGCATGCCCCGCGTGTCGACAGATGCCGTATCGTTGTCTTCGTCATCTTCCGAGTCCGAGTCCGACTCCACCTCCGCAAGCGTGTCCTTGTGGTACGCCGAGCCCGAGAAGATGATCTTGTACGTCGAGGGGTGGCCGCTTCGGCCACAGGCTTCACATGTCTCGTACAAACCTGTGCCGATCTGACGAAGTTCGATTGATTCTAGTCCCGGTCGACTTTTTAGAGCACGGTTAAAGTCCGGCTTCCATGCTGCTGAAGTGAACTTCGAGTTCGCAAGTCCACTGACCTCGTCGTCAACCTTGCGCCAAGCGTTGACGTAGATGGGGTCCTTTCGCTGGAAAGCCGGATTGATTCGGTTGTGAACCAACCATTCGATAACGAATTGAAATTGATCTTTCAGAGGCTTGTGAGCATGAGATGTAAACTCGAGCGGGATATCGATAGGAACACCGAGAGGTGCATCATCATCATCCGTGACGAAATCTTCCAGGTCACCCTCCTCATTGTCTTGGTCCGTTAGCTTTTCGCGTTTATGCTTTTGCTTTTGCTTCTCCTTGCGCGGGGCTGGTTGCTCTTCTACTTCTTCTTCCTGTTCCTCATCATCGAACTTCCTGAGCACTTCAAATTGATTCTCAGAGTCAGAGTCGTAGATGCCGCGCTTTTCCTCTACATCCGAGGATGACTCGGACGACGTGAGTTGCTCAATTTTTTCACCAGCCCGTCGACGACGCAAGAGTTCCATCTTCTTCTGCTTTTCTGATCTATGACCTTTATGTGCCTGCTTGATTGGAGAGGATGCTGTCGCACCCGGCCTCTTTAATCTACCAGGGGTACGATTGTTGCCAGACATGCTTGGCGAGGAATGATGAAACAGCTTTCTTTTCTTGGATGGAGAGATAATGTCGTCATCCGAATCATCGAGTTCGACAAGTGGGTGCCGCAAAAGCGTCTTTTTTGATGCCAATGGCAAAATGGGAGCATCGTCTGAGTCGTCTAGACTAATGACGGATGGGCGTCTTCTCTTGCGCAGAGAGGATAACATGGTGACTTCTGGCTCATCTTGATCTTCATCTTCGTCATCAATCACAGTTCTCCGAAGTCTAGTAGAAACAGACTGAGATGACCGTGGATGCCTAATATTCGGTTCTTCGTCTGAATCTCCAGGCTCCGAGGTACCCGAAGTGTGCGGTTTGCTGGCCTTTTGAGTAGGTGGTAAGAGATCAACCTCGTCCTCGTCGTAGCCTGCGTCGCCAATCTCGGCAGCTGAATCGTCCGAGGAATCATCTGCTACGGCGCGATTGCGTCGACCGTGGAGCTTCGGCATGAAGTTGGCAGGTGGTACTGTCTCCCGTGTTAACAGAGCTAGGTGTCAGAAGTTCATCACATCTTGCGCAATCCATGAGAGTGGAAATATGACATGAGAGATATTGGGGAACAAAAAACAGGAAAAGAAAAACACCTACTAAAAGCGTCATCTAACCTCCTTTGCGTTGATTTCCGCCTGTCCGAGCTGTTAACGGCTTGGGCTGGCGAAGACGATGTTGCGGCGGATGACAAGCGACGGGCTGCTGCCGGGCTGCTATGGGCAGCCCTAGAGTATCTAACTCTGGCAGGCGAGTAAGTAGAGACGGGAGAACTCGAAGAGCCGCCCGCCGGCTCGAAAGTGAGCCTAGCCTGGCTCTTTTTCTTGGTGGGCGGCATTGTTTCTGGGATGAGAAAATATAAGGCAAGTAGAAGTAGGTAGGTATAATATGCGACCGGCACGACTCGATTAGCTACCAGGTAGGTCAGAGCGCTGCAACTCCGACTACCTAACCGATGCGCAAGATTGGGCGAGTGAACGAACCTGAGGGGATAGTTAGGTCTCTACCGGCTTGTACCAAAAGGCAGCTAACCTTGTCGCAAATAATCTGCCCTTTGTAGCGTTTAACCGTTGCGGGGTCCAGATAAAAATGGTACTTGCACTGTTGCACTGCCCACAATTTATCTACGTCAGAAGAGAAACTAGGGAATATGGATATTGACATCTGGATGTTTCCAGGTACATAGTACCAATATAGGTACCAATATGAAGCCGAGCTACCTAGGTACTTAGTAGGCAGCCAGGAGCTGAGCTCAACGCCCAACGCTCAATGGGGTTTGGGGGCCACACGTGGCGACGCGCTGGATATGGAAGCAATGCGCGATGTCACGTGGAAGTTTTAATGACACCCTGCAAGATTACGCGGCACCTAAGATAAGTACTTACCTAGGTACCCTAATAACCAACTTCCAGATATTACTCCAAAAGTCGGCTTAGCAAACCTCAACGCGCTTGCCCCGGACATGATACAATGAACAGAAAAGAAAAGCAGACAAGAAAGAAAGAAAGAAAGAAAAAAGCCCGGTAGCGCCAAACAAGTTATCACTAAAATGGAAAGCTTTGCCGGCAAAGCTCCATTTTAATACGTTGTAAATCAAAGTGCTAAGGCACTTTTATTTATAAAAAAATTAGGCAGGCCAATACAAGAGTAGATATAGGCTGCAGACATTTTTAGAGTTCAAAGGGTCCGGATATGAACTTCTCAAGCTCTGCCTCCCTAGGGTCAGTCAAAGCTTCCCATTAAGCCGCACTATCATCCTATTTTTTTCAACACTAGAAGAGAAAGAGAGAGGGATAAAGGCAAAGGAAGGAAGCATGTATCAACACCAGTTGCTATAGGTCAATGTATCCCAATAGTGCTAGGAGGGATGCTATGCCAACTGCCTTTACGCCCTAGGAATGCATATAGTAATAGGTACAGAGAATACCATGGACCTACGTAGCAACTCACGAACCACTAAGCATCAATATTTAGACATTGTCAGCAGGTATTCATTCCAGCATATCATGACGTGGTGTGAACGGGCGTCAAGAAGGTTATAACAATCCAACGGCCATCTCTAATAATGCGCAGAATAGCGATACATCCCAACTTGGTATATCAGTAGATAGTATCACACGCTTGGTTTGCGTCGTTCCAGATGTTCTTTCCATGAAGGGGGCAAGGTCGAGGTGTATTGATTGTGATGTGTGATGTGGGGGGACAAGATGCCGTGACACTGGGGGGATTCCCTCGACCCTTGGGGGCCGGCTATCTAAAAAGCTGCCCGTTATCGTACCATAATCCACCATGTGATACTTCCAGCATGCTCACAGCCCAGCTTCATCCTCTATAGATGTCTCTTGACCCGACAAGTCCAACGGCCAAGCCGGTTAGATACCTAAGGAGCCGAGGGAGACGGCGCCAGGAAGTTTTGCTTCTGGTGGAATCGACTGCGCCAAGGACTTATTCTTCAAACTCAGTGCCATTCATCTTAAGAAGTGGCCGCGGGCTCCTCCTTCTTTTCCTCCTCGGTCTTGGGCTCTTCCTCGGTCTTGGTGGCTTCTTCCTCTTCCGCATCCTTCTCTTCCTTACCGAAGAGAACCTCGTTCTCCTTCTGAGCCTTCAGCCATGCCTCCTTGAATAGCTGAGCGTCTAAAGCACAAAGTTAGTGACAAAAATACAGTATCCCGCCGACGGTGCGTTACTCACTTTCGGCATTGGCTAGGCGAACAGATACAGTAATAGCTTCGGGCTCGCCTTCACTAACGTCGGCAGCAACGTTCCAGAGCCAGGCACGGTCACTCGTAGACATTGGCGCAATTTTCATGTCGGGGGTGACTAGATGGTCAACGTCAGCAGCCAGCTCTGGTAAACAACGTAGGGCTATAGGTAGACGAACTGTAGTGGTTGGCGCAAACTTTGAGCGTCTTGTCACGACGCATAACGAGGCGGGTCTTGCCGTTCTCCTTGTGCTTGAGCAGGCGAAGAGGGCCAGTACCGCGCTCCTTCCACTCGCGAGACTCCTGAACAAATCTGAACATCTTGCATCGCATGTTGAAGACCTGTTCCTCGGATTCCTCGTGTGTAACTGTCTCGACCTGCTCGGTGAGTTTATGGACGGGCTCAAAGTTGACATCCTCGGACTCGGGAGCTTGCTCCTAGCAACGATAGCGTTAGTTTAGCGCATTATGTGATAATCGGGCAAAGCAAGGGATTCAGTCAAGGTCAGGGCAGCTCACATCGTCGTCACCCTTAGCAGCAGCAGCAGCCTCACGTTGGGCCTTGGCGCTGCCAGAGACATCACCACGGTCCTCGTCCTCGTCCTTCTTCTCCTTCTTTGCGCCGCCACCAAACATGGAGAATACAGACGAAGAGGCGAGAGGCTTGAACTCAGCCTCGGGAGCCTTGGGCTCTGTGTTCTCTGCAGAGCTCATGTTGACAATGTTGTTGCAATTGCGCAAGCGTGTATTCGAGGTAAATGCGGGATGTGCGAGCGAGTCTAGATATTCAAGAGCAAATTTAGCATATTATCGTAGCGAGCCGGGCCTTCCTTTCTCTACGTATGGTCCGGGGAGGCAAAGGGAGAGTAAATCAGGAGAAACAGGGAAAAAAGACAGGCAGAGAATGTTGGCGACATGGGAATGCCCCGCTCCCCTCAAGAAGAGCCCGCGTCAGGCAGCACAACCAGACGTGCACAAAGTGAGACGATGATAGCAAAAACAGAGTTAGGCAGACATACCGTCTTCTGGTCTCCTTGCGCACGAATGCGAGTGGTGGCAGAGCTAGCGGTGGTACACCTGTGGTGCTTTTCTAGGCGAGAAATGCTAGCTAGAGTGAGTACGCAATGCAGTTCTAGTGATGGTGTTGATGGTGGTGGATGGGTTGTGGTAAGTAAGGTATGCAAACGCGGGGGTGAAGAGGGTGGAACTTGAAATTGTTCACATTGCCCCTCGTGCAAGACCAACAAATGGAATGAGGGGTGGGGGGGCCACTGATGCCGCTAATGGCTGCTACTGGTAGATAGATGGGTGCTCCTGCTGCTGTACGCCATCCTACCTACATGTACCTACATTATGTCTATCGGTGTACCTATACTGCCATGTGGCCTCTAAGAGTGGGCCTCTGGTAGTACCTAAAGGTACCTGCCATTCACTACTGTAGGTATGTAGGTACATACTACGAGTGGCCACTTTTGGAGTTGCTTGGGCAGCAAGTTTTGAAGTTTGAGCGTTCTAGATCTGAATTGAAATGGCTAGTGATAGCAGGAGGGGTAACTGTTCAAAAAGGAATTTTTTTGCTTACTAGGTATACCCCAATGCACTAAATAGCCAAGCGTTTCAATTGCTTTAGTATATTTTAATATAAGTATAGAGTGCCTATAGCCACAGAGCTATAGGGCACTTGGGCCACGCGTAGCCTAAGTGTGCTAGTACGGTATTTCTACTAACTCCACTAATTTTTAGATATTAATACTGTTTAGGCTATCTATAGGTGTATGCCTATTAAAAAGGCGTTTTTTAAACAGTTCCCCCTCTAGTACTCCGTAGGTATCTCTCATTATTGTTCCAATCAGCTTTTGTGTTTGATTCAATGCATGCACGATCTGTCTTGATACAGTAGGTAGGTATGTAAGCAGTACAGAATATTACATAGTAGGTAGGTAAGTAGGTACCCGTCCAAAACCCGTCCTGCTAGGCTGACATGGATACTATACTCTGCTAAATGCTGAACCGCTTGTTAATAAGATTTGGATTTAAGTCTAATGTTGCGTCGGAAACTAGGAGAGGTGCCCTTTATCTGCTCAATCTGAAAAAAAGACTCCCGAAGTGGCACATCTACACATTGCAACTTTAATTACTACAGTTCCACAAACACGATCACACGCCTAATGATGCACGTTAACTTTAAGTTACGTATGAAGATACGTAGCTTACATATGCAAATTTACCATCATCACGCACTTCGTCACCATCTTCGAACCGAAATCAACCACCCCTGCCCCTGCTCCCGCCCGCGGTCGCTATCATACCTCATGAATATTCCAATTTATCGCTGCCGACCACTGCTCTAGGTAGGTGTCGAGCTGATTGGACCCTGACGAGCTACTTCTTGTCATCATGGCTCGAGGACGGCGAATGTAACCAGTTTTACTCGGCCATGTTATTCCATAGCCCGGTAAGTGTATTGTAGCAGCGGGTTCGGATAAGGTTGTAAATGGCGACCTTGGGTAATGCTGCGCGGCGAGAGAGAGCTATCCCAGAGCTATCCCAGAGCTCTCCCTCTAGCTATAATGTGTCGCAACATGAGGATTTGAGGGCGACTAGTCGGTCGGGGATGGGATGGGGTGCCTACCACTTGTATGAATACTCCTGGAGCAGCATATAGATCCTGTTATAGTAAAACGAGGCGGGGGGTACCTACCGCCCTCAAAGGAAAAAGCAAAGTTTAATATCGCACCTTGAGGGCATACCTACTGCATTACGCCTATCTCGAGCGAAAGTTTAAAATCAGGCACGTATATATATATATACCTCCTGACCCCCTCAGAGATCTTCTCATTTTCCCTTCCGAAACATCATCCAAGAAGCCCCCCCTTACTTCCTGGTAAACTCCAAATCAAGCCAAAGGTCAGCAGCCTACTAAGCCGGCGATGGATACATAAATCAGAAGACTGACTAGTACTTGAATAATAGGCACTGTTGCGATGATTTCAAAAGCTGCCACTAAGCCCACGTATCAAACCAAAGGTTAATAGCCCCTACCAAGCCGGAGATTGATACATAAATCAAAAGACTGACTAGTACTTAAATAATAGGCACCTTCGTCGCGATAACTTCTAAAACTGCTTTTGAACCCGCGCTTATCGAATGGTCCGTATGGAGCGATCAAGTCGTTAACGGCCAACTCAACCCCGTCCTTCTCGATTTAGCAAACCGCGGCTACTATATCCAATCCGAAGTGTTGCATATACCCGAACAATACGCCATTTTCTCGCCCGGTCCACCTCGCCTCCAGGTCTACGAAGCCCAAGCATCCGTTGTTGCCTATTATATTATACTTTACATAGGCGCCGCGCTTGCATTCTTCTCTTTCCTTTTAAGAAAATTAGGAAAATTCAACAGAAAACTATATGCCATTCCTTTGATCACATTTATATTTATATTGGTCGAACTATATATTGCACTATTATACCCACCTCAGCGCACACCAGGTTATGTTTGGGATAACTGGGAAGTTTAACGGAAATAATAGTACTAAAGTGGGCAATAACCATATCAAGTCTAATTCACCAAACTATTGTTGTACTATTACCGAAATAACCTTACCTGTTACAATATCCAACCACAATATAAACACATTAAATTAATCGACAAATGGGACATGGACTACCATTTTCTAGCACTTATGATTACTGCAAAAGATGTATTACCTGTTCCAGGCGCAGGCTCAGTATAGTACCAATATCTTCAGGAACCTTTGCTGCCTCAATCACCATGCCTCTTGGCCGATGATGTTTTCCATTGCGTGATGTCCGCAACTGTGTGATCTGTGTCCACATCATGGACCTTTCTGTCCGAATAATCTCACCGTTCGTGTCTAGGTAGATAGATGCGTGTATGTATGTAGTAGCAGTGGTGTCCCGAGGAACATCATGTGACTCAGCACTTCCCAACTTCTGTCGCCAGCACCACTGGGGGGTCGCGACGGTATATTACTGCGTCCACCTTCCGCATTTGTATCTTTCTTACTCGCTGTGGTTAGAATCGGGCAATTTCCTGGTTTCGACACAAATAAATAGTTCGGTTCACGAAAGCGATAACTTGTTGCCATTTGGGGTCTATTGTACGCCAACAAACAAATCCTGCTAGAATGAATTGACATTTTGTGCTCCAGCGGCTTGTTTTTCTCTACAATGTTCTCAGACAAGATACTCATTAGAGAAGGGAATTTCTAGCAAAACCGTATTACTCAAGCCAGACAACTTGAGATTCCAGTGCTAACCAATAGGGTTTACGTTATGAAGGGCTTTTTCAAAACTTTATGTCTTCAAGGCCAGCCTTAGATAACGCAGTCCCCTAGAGCGACGAGTTTAAGAGTGCCTCTGGGCCTAATTGGGCCTGGTTACGATATAATACCGTAGCCTCGCAAGGGACAGCTGTGATCAAAATTGCAAACTTTGTTACCGAGATAGGTATCAACCTCAGGGGAACAGGATATGTATTCTGGAACGCTGACCGATTTGAAGCTTTAAGTCTCGACAACAGGGGCAACCTTGAAGACCTCAAGTTCACCTCGGACAACAGTTAAAACAAGGCTACATACAGTGGTGTGGCAGGCAGGCTCGACAGCCCCTTTCAACTAAATCATGCGTTAGGGGAATTAGAACTGATGACCCCAGAAAAGCTCTTCAGCGAAATAACCCTATTAGAAGCCTATAATCTATATATAACCCCAACACCCGCGCCATTACTTGTCGAGTTTGGAACCCTCGGCGAAACGTGGCGTCTTAGTGAGGACGCACAAATCCCAAGTGGCGAGCCGTTGTTGTCCAGTTTCAATCTTGATTTGCCAGCCCCGTAAGATAGAATTAGGTGACATGCTTGTTTTTCTTTACAGGCGTCTTTGGGGGGGTTTGTCAATGTTTCTAACAAATACTATATAAATTTAAGGATTCGTATTAATCAGGTAGTTAAAATATCAATATATGTGTGTAGAGTATAGTATATCTTCAGGTAGATTTGGGTAAGAACCGGAGATAAACAGAGGTAGGGCTGCCAGGTACAATGCCATAATGGGGATCAATAGTAGGCCGGAGATTGCGTCCAAGTGGTCATCCCGGGGAAGAGCGGCCGTGCCGTGGGGTGCTCAACCGAACTTTTGGGTTTCGGGAAGAACCGCGTGTGCATGGTTGACATCTGCATGAGAAGTCCAAGTAGATAGGGGCTGGAACTGGCTCGGCGTTCAGGAGGTCTCGATAGCATCATGGGGCGACAATATCTACACGAAACTCGTCAACCGTCACAGCGTAGCAAGCGTATGGACTATAACACAAGCAAATCTGCGTCCTTCGGTACCCCTGCTGCTGAGCCAACTCCCTGAAGTCGTCCGCCTTATCGACGGTACGCAGTAAGAGTACATAGTGTGCATATTTCTCATATCGGAAGAGGAGCCGGGAGCCGAGGTTGCTGCAGGGTCAGCCACGTCGATTTTCAGCAAACTGGATCGTCGGTGTCGCGCCAATGGATCATCACTGGTCGGGAGTGCCACAGCACCGTAGCAGTGTCATATATACTGGAATGCTGTCACAAGTTGAGAGGTGCTATGTGATGCATGGTCTCTAAGTAGGCAGGTAGGTATTAGGTAGACAGTCGAGGCGGTGGTAGAGCTGCCCGACAATGGACCTTGGAAATTACAGTAGAAATCCATTGCCGAGTTGAGTGGTTCTATCACAGGGATCAGCAGCCGAAAAATGCAGTGGCGGCTTATACCCAAGATCGGTGTGAGCTCGGGTTAGCTTACCTGAGCTTACCTAGCTACCTACTGTATGTAGGCAATTATCACGCCTCCCTTAGTAGTATAAGTAGCACTAGGTAAGTAGGTACGGTAGTTATTAATAGTAGGTATTATTACCACCCAAGCAACCTACCTAGGTATTGCGCAAGATGTTCTATACCGCACGGGCAGGACCGGGGTAGGTACACTGGGTATTGTGAGAGGAGTTGTCCTGCATCAAGATGCGACCCCTGTTTCAACTCTCATGGCACCATTCCCGCCTGACTTTAGGTACCGCATGCTAAGGTAGGTGCAATGTAGTGTACTTTCCTACAGTAGATACCTAGGTATACCTAGATAGGCATACCGCATCATACCGGTGCTGTACCTACCTACATAAGGTACCTACTTACCTATGTAGGCAGCTTTTAAATCGATGTTCAGTTGCAGCATACAGTACAAGTACAGTATTGCTATCAACCTCAATCTCGTTGCGATTGGAATCCCACCATAACCTAATAACCTCGGCCAGAGCCTCGGCCTGGCTTGTGCTCCACACCTGTCAGTCAATTCATCACATTCGTCGGTCGCGGTGCTAAGTAAGCACCGACTGCGATCCTCCCGTCGGTTTGTATAAGTAACAACACCAAGCGATTCGTCTTGGTGGTAGGTCTAGGCTGCATGCTATGCACCGTGTAGCGCGCGACGTTGCATCATCCAAACCACTCCATCCAACAGTCATTGTTGCAAGGGCTCCCAACCGGGCGGTAAAGCCCAAGTTATTCGTTGGCTCGTTGGTTCGTTCGTCCGTAAAGCATGGTCGCCCCGTCGTGATCCGGAATGAACAACAGCGAGTAATTGATCTGGGCAGAGGAGACGAGGAGCAAGCTCGGGAGCTCGGGAGCACGGGAGCTGAGGGCCACGGCTGGTTTATTAACGAACGTCAGGCCGACCAGGATCAGCCGGGCCGTCTTTTCCTTGCGCACCATGACCGGTGCTGGTGCTGCTTTTGCTTGCGTCTTTCCCACGATCCCCGACGTCCACGAATTGTTTTCTACATTCGATGCTCAACGCCCGGCATTTAATGGCTTGTGGAGGTGTCAGATCGGATGCGCCATCTGAATAAGTCTTACCGTAACTACCGAACCGAGCACAATCCGTGCCTCTGATTTGTCCCCCTCCTCTGACACCGCACTGGATACTCAAAGCTGCTTAGCGCCCTTGCATTATGGTATATTGTGGCAAGGCTTCGCAGGGTTGCCAAAGCTGTCGTACCCGCCGTATAAAGGTATGTTTTCCTCCATCCAGCCCGTCAATACAACACTCCTCCCTCGCACATCGCCCTATTCGCACTGATATGTCCACTCAATTTGTTTTCTTCTCCACCGCCCCCCAAACGGGTAGGGGATGTGGCCGTGCCCAGGTCTTGTTATCCCTGACTATAATGATGAGCTACTAATCTAATCACTCGACCTGGAAGTGTGATAAGAAACATCCGGAATGCTCTCAGTGTATTCGAGTAGGCAAGAGGTGTCCCGGCTATCGGGATCAGCTGTCTCTCCTATTCCGGGACGAGAGCAGCAAGGTCATCCAGAAAGCACACGGCCCAATGGGGAACCGGAACCTCAGGATCATCAGCCGATGGCGGCTCAGAACTCTCGTCTCAGTCCCTGGGGCCGGCTATCTCCATCCCGTCAATTCATTACGCACCTACCGGGCCCGTGTCGCTAGAACCCACCGTCGCCGCTCGGGAAATCATACCGTCGAGGATACCCCGAAAGGTAGAGCCCAACCTGGACCAACGCGGGCTCAAATTCTACGTGGAGCGATATCTGTTAAATCATCCAGACTCCCCACGAACACCAGAAGTTATAGACCTATATTTCGGTAATGAGGAAGCGATACGGAACGTAATGATTGCCGTAGGCCTAGCCGGCATGTCAAACCTCCTCGGAAATAAGAGCATGAATCTTGCAGCGCGGTCCAAGTATGTTACCGCTCTAAAGCAGACTAGCCAGATGCTCGCCGGCGCATCTCGTGACCCTCGGACTATCATAAAACCTCTACGGTCTATTGTGACGCTTGCACTATTTGAAGTACGACAATACCACATCTTCGATTACAAGAATATTAGGCTAATTGTCACAGGTCGTCCAAGGCAAAGGATCGAGAGTCTCCGCAGGCTCAGCGAACACCCATGTGCATGGTGCCGTCGCCCTCGCACGATCTGTCTTACCCGTCGCAAACTCGCCGAATGGCGGGGCTCGCGGTGTACTCCAACTCATGTTTTCTATGGTAAATCTAGTCATAAGAATCCGTCATAATACTCTTCTCAATCTAATTTAAAGATAGTTGATACCCTCTCAGATGACTGACACGCCTCTGCCTCCGGGGTTCCTTGAGTGTCTCAAGCTTTGCAAAATGTTGCTCCAAGACTGCATTGAGTCTTGTGCTGTCGACTTAGCATTCGCAAGCGCCCGCCTCCTACAGTTGCTTCTTATTGCTGATCGAACAACTTCCCTCGACGACCAGCAGGAAACCGATAACCTGATCCAACAGTTCCTAGCATTAGAGACTGTATTCGACCGCATAGAACAGCAACTACGGGCGGCATATCCCTTCGTGGAAAACCGGAGTGACCAGCCCTCCCCCGCACTTTTCCGTGGCAAGTGGCATAGTTATAGCGAGATATGGGGAGCTCGGATATGGAACCATTTCCGGTGGGCTCGAATTCTGCTCGGGGAGTATATCATCGAATTCACGATTAAGTATACTCGCTCGAGCGCCCGATATATCTCTCCTCCACACAAAATCCAGTGTTACTCTACCATCGAGAGGGTAGCCGAGGAGATGCTGGCCAGCACGCCTTCGCACTGGCATCATCCCGCGCTCGACGAGGCCACCGCAAAGAAATACGAAGCCCCGGGCAAGGGCGGCGCCGGCGCAGCAGGGCTGCCTAGTCTCTTGTGGCACCTCACAGTCTCCGCTTGTGCGCCGAATGTGCCACAAGAGTTCTGGGACTGGGCCTTCGATATCTTGCAGGTGGTTTGGAAACATATGGGAATGCAGCATGCTCAGGCACTTTCAGAGGTCATGGAAGAACATCGGAAAACGCTCAAGATGGGATCAAGTAACAGATCCACCATGGCCGTTGGTCGAGGGATGTTATGACGTTCAGGGTGCCTGACCCCCAACCTCGAACCTAAAACATATTTCAAAAGGAAATAAAAAGGGGAGTAACCCGTGTGAGGTTATGATTGACAATGCCCATTCATTTGAATTTTTCTTAAGACACCTAGGCTAGCTCCCTAGCCGGTGATGTATATAAACCCTTGTGGCATATATGGAATAGGTAGTTAGGTAACAGGATGGGTGGTATCTTAGTCAGTTTATGAATAAATGCTTCATCTAACATATTTCCACCAGCAGTGCCGTGTTCGCGTCCAGCGGGTAGACGTAAGGTAGTTAATAGCAAGATGTTGGTACCATAAGTACGGCTTATTCCGGCGGTATCAACATCCAATCCTCCCTTCGTCCTCTGTTTCTCGAGTAATAGGGGAATCACACATAAAGTCCAAAAAGCGGGTCAGCTAAAGTCAGACGAGTTGTTCAAGGACCTACAGTGACTCTTTGCAGACCCAGCCAGGTATTCTTTCTTCGTCTCATGCTTTCTTGTAATTGCTGTGCGGCGTAGAAATCACGGGCTGTTTCCCTGTCGATCTGCCTGTCTGCTTCATGCTCATGTATGTATGCATTCCCTACATTCTGGGAGATACTAGCTACTGTAGATCTGTTACCAGAGTTTTAGCACGATTCCTCCTGCGGTCCCAAGGCCCGTCTATTCCGTCCATAACTAAGGTTAGTGCGTTAGCTGGTAGTGGGGTGGGCGCTATTCGCTCCCAGCTCCGTTTCCTCCTGTACCTGAGCAAACAGGCAGCTGTTCGGCTGAGTCCGGGTTTAACATTGTGGGCATCAATGGGGGGGGAGGGCCTCTTCGTCTCGGAGCGGCACTTTCATTTATTTCGGATCCGTTGCCGGATGAGACACAAGCACATTTCGCCGAACACGAATCACCGACAGCGATGCCCGCAACGGCAGGAGCTCTAAGGTGTGTTCTCGTGGAGTTGATGTTAGACTTTGACCTCTCAGTGCTTCTGGGTCCTGTACTACTCATTGGTGAAATAGTTGGGGGGGGGAGGGGGGGGGGGGGTTAGACTGGTGTGAGCCAGACCGATGATGCTCACGATGACAGTAAGTAGGGGGAATGGACACCATAGTTCCGAGCGTCGGCATAGAGGAGCTACTTCTCAAGATAGCCCAGGGGTAGTGCTCGTTGCTGGGCATAGATGTAGAAGCTTTCCCGCCGGCTGGCGGGACTGGCCGTCGAGCATGTCACACGCTGAAGTGCCATCCTCGAGCTAGGCACCGCAGCCCCTTAAACTCCCGGCTTGTGAAGATGGTGGTGGTTTCTGAGGGGTCAGCACCCTATGGATTGGGTCGTTAAAGCCTCAGTTGTAGGTCGTTGGTTATATTGCTTTACAGTCGAGATTCTTAGGGATTCTTCGGCTGGTTAGGATTATGGGTGTGATGTTGATGTGGCAGTTTATTCCATTTGCCATAAACGACGAACCGTCGTCACTGCATTCAGCCATCCTCTTTGTCACCGGGTATCCCGCAGGAGTTTTCTGCTACGTAGCTACGGGCAATAACGATAGACAATTGCTGTATTCAATTTCCCTTGTGTTTCTAGAGTCGTGTTAGTAAGGTAGTTCTTACTACCGGGGAGGGGGGCGGGGGGCGAAGGTAGACTATAGAGAGGGGGGGTAGAAATGCGAGTCTTACGATGGTGATTCCTTGCAAACGGGTGTGCATGAGATTGAGGTTTAGTTTCTCGTGGATATTTGTTAGTAAACATGATGTCGAGGAAGACCTAGGCCGTGGGGTTCAATCTAAAGTTCTTATGTTCTGAGTGATAGTGATGACCTTAGCAAACTAGCCCGTGAGAAGTTTGAGGGGCCGGTCACAGGGATGCCCCAAATACATAATTGAAAGACCCTTGAGATGAAATATTTCTACCTAAATCAAATATCCAAATGTGATAATTATTGTCTTGAACGAACGAACCCGCCTAGGCTGTGTAAGTAGGTTGCCCCCTGTTATGTGTAAATTGGAGTTTTCTATCTTGTCATCAGCCAACTTTCGCAATGCTTAGCACATATAGAACCCGCTGCAAACCTCTTTCAAAGTCGCGTAATACCTTTTATGCTCTTGTGTCAGTGTGGTTAGGGTATGCAATGACTTCCATTATTGCTCAGAGGCTCTAATCTTGATGATGCTACACGACTTCCGTCTATATACTGACTCAGGCCGTGTAAATGCCGTTAGGTATTTGGCATGTGGAATGGAGGTAATCTGATATTACGCATCCAAATTAAACTAGAATCACCAAAGCAGTTGAGGAACGCCTTAATAAAAAAGGAACGCAATGATATATTCCTAAAAGAAAAAAGCGATGATCTTCTATACAAGTGTGCCGTCAAGGCCATCCCTACCCCTTATTCCTACCCCCGGAGGCCTACCCCAATTTACTTATATATATCTATATATAAGTAAAAAGAGTACTAGTAATGCTTCCCTCTACCTAGTGTCACACGTACTGCTTCAATATATACATGCCCTGTGTTTAGGTGTGTGATGAGTGATTATGTATGTGATCAATGATTGTGAAATCCTGTCTGCAATTATGTTGGCCCTTTTCTTTTTCTTCCCCCATTCAAAAAAAACAAAAAAAAAAAAAGGGTTGATTATTTATTTTCTAGACAATGTTAAATCTTTACTATATCCTAAAGATCTAATTAAAAAACCTTATTACTCTATGATGTATCATACTAATATGCTTAATTAAGGTAGTATTGGTACGTAGAATAGTGCACGCAACTATTAGGACACGGGAGGATATTCTAAATATGACTAGTAGGCTTATCCATTGTATCCATACGCCCAATCATGCTGTCAAAATTACTCTATTGACATATAATATATTGTGGAAGTAGATTTCCTAACTACCGGTGATATGCGCTTCTTATTAGGTGTCTTTCCTGTGTGAAGTAAGTTTGTCCCGTGTAAGACAAAGAAACCCTGTACAGTACCTAGATAGGTAGAAGCCTTCACCCGGATCAAACTAACAACAGCTAAAATACTACAGAAATACCTATCACTATTAAATACCTGCGATATGCATATCTGTTAGAGGGCGGGGTTCTTACTTCTACTTGACAGCGGTATCTCAAGCTGATGTCCAAGATGTTTTCTAGCTAAACATATCGGGACCAGGTAAATAGGTTAGACATGTGTGAATAGCATGGACATTAAATATTTGTAGTAACCATCTATATAATAGTGTCGTTGTATAAACTGGAAGGCTATCTAGTACCTATGGGATGATCATGAAGCCACATAGACTACCTACAACCCTGTCTTATTAATCCTTGGTTGCGCCCCTCAGCAGTGGCTGAAGCACAGCACTGAGTAGGTACCTACATGGGGATACAGTGGATGTAGGTACCCTGCCTATGTACATTTCAACACATTACCTAAACATCAAATGAAGGATAGGGCATTGGGTTGCTTAAAGATGGCTGACATGCAGATGAAGCATAGCATTGTTCAAAAGGAGGCCAATTATTAAGGACCCCCTCAGAGCAGGCGATCAATTCATTCAGAACAGCCCAGCCTCTAACTTCCATTACTAGATACATACCTAGGTATGTATGTAGGTACCTAGTAGTGTACAATTTACCGCCAAAATTAACCCGACTTGGGAGGTTTTATCTGAGTACCTACTTACCTTAGTGTAGGTACTTGTGGAGACAGTTCGTTCTTTCACGGCGCACGGGCAGCAGCGCAAACGGACAGGTCGAACAAAATGCCGGGGTGGGGGCATCCATCCTCGAGGCCTGATTCAGAGAGCTCCCGCCCTTCTCCAAACGCCTGCGCACCCGCTCTACGGTCGCCCTCGAAAAAAAAAAACAGAGCACGGCACATTCGCGACCTACAACACCTACCTACCTATTATTCACTAACATTCACACCCACATCCGCCCCAAAGTACCCTGCCTTCCGCCTGTCTATCTACCTCTAGGCCCCCCCCATCACAGGACCTACTGTACTGTACCTAACCTACCTAGTAGATAGATCTATCTACCTACCACCCACCCCCTTGCCTCAACCTCTCCCATCTCGTGTCGCCACCTCCCTCTTGCTGTTGTGACAGAAGCTTCTTCATTGACTGACAGCAACACACAACTCTAAGTGTAAGCTTTGTCTGTGCCACGCTCCCCCTCCAGTGCAGTCTAGTCCGGTCTTGTTGACCTTCCAACAGCGCCGTTGCATTCTACTTTCACCTGCTCCAACGCCACCAGCCCAATCTCCTGGCTACGTACCTTCATCCCGCTCTCCGCCAACCGCCAACCGCCAATCGTCAACCACCACCCACACTTCTCTCGACTCCTACTCCCACTCCCACTCCCACTCCCACATCTTTCCCTCGCCTTTAATTCCAGACTTATCTGGCCCAGCCAACAACTGCGACTGCGACTGCAGCTTCCATCTTTTGTCTTCCCATCCTGCAAGTCTGAATAGCAGCATATCCCTGCTCTGAGACATCTTTCCGTCTCCTTCTCCTTTTCCACTGCACTCTTTGCTCGTCTATTATTGTTTCGAGTTAGGTGCCTGTTCTGCTTGCCTGTGCTTCCACCTGCATCTCAATTTTTGGACCTAGGTATGTATAAACTGCACCTTTCTTATTCCTCTCAACTTTCTACCCTGAATTGCAGCTTATAGCTCTCTTCTAGTTACCCGACAAGGCCATTAATAATCCGACACTCGTCCCCCGGATTTCGCAAGAGATCCCCTACACTCCCTGAGCGCACAACACTTAGCAACCCCCGCGGGCATCACAATCATGGCCTCAACCGGTTCTTCTACGCACACCGACCAATACCAACCCAGCAGTGCCGTCTCAGCTGTACCCACCGCTACCGCTGATCAATCCAACTCCAACCTCGGAAAGGATGAAGTTGCCTGGTTCTTCGTTGAGCAATACTACACCACCTTGAGCAAAAACCCCGAGAAGCTTCACGTATGCCATGGGATCTATCCAATGGTTTTTCATGTGTCAGGATGCTGATTATTTGCTAGTTATTCTACGGAAAGCGCTCGCAGTTCGTGTACGGTCAGGAAGGCTCATCTGCCAACGTCAGTGTCGGCCGTCAGGTATGCAGTTCTCGTTCCACATAGCGCCTACTAGTAGCGTTTTGCCTGGTTTCTAATTTGATCGCATAGAACATCCAAGATCGCATCAAGGATCTCGACTTCCAAAACTGCAAAGTTCGCGTCTCCAATGTCGATTCTCAGGCTTCTTTCGAAAACATCGTGATCCAGGTTATTGGCGAGACCTCTAACAAAGCCGGCAATCCTAAGAAATTTGTTCAGACCTTCGTTCTCGCCCAGCAACCGTCTGGATACTTCGTGCTCAACGATATTCTCCGTTTCATTGATGAGGAGGGTGAGGAGGAGCCGACTGAGCAACCTGAGCAGGAGGCCACAAGCGTTGAGGTGGAAGTGGCTGTCGAGGTTGTTGAAGAAGTGAAGGAAGCTGAGCCTGTCGAAGAGACTCCCGCCCCGGAGCAGTCTACTTCCCTCGATGCTGATGTTGTAGACAAGAAACTAGAGGAAGCCAGCGCTACACCGCAAGCGGCCGCTTCTGTTAACGGCGACGCCGCTTCTGAGCCCGCTGTCGAGGAATCTGCGCCGGTTGCTGAGGTTAGTACCAAGGCGGCTGAGGAGACAGTTCCGGACCCAGACGCTGCGGTACAAGAGCTGGCCGAGGAAACTGCGCAGCAGCCTGAGAAGCCGAAGGACCCTACCCCTACACCAGTCGCTTCTCGCCAGCCTCCTGCCGCCGCTCCGGCGCCTACTCCTGCTCAGCCGCCCAAGCCTATGACGTGGGCCAGCCGTTTGGCCGCTACTGGGCCTCCCAAGGTGAACCCTGCCACGCCACTGGCCAAGACTGCCCCCGTACCTGCCCCAGCGCGCTCTGCTGCTACATCGGCACCACCTCTGTCTCAAACTACTACTACTAGCGCCCAGGCCACTGAGGCTGCAGCCTCTGTAGCTCCTACAAAAGAAGCAGGTCCCGAATGGCAAACTGCAGGAAGTGACTCTAAGCGTCAGAACAGGCCCCAATCCATTTCGGCCCATCCGGCTGAGAAAGAAGGCACATTGGGCTATGTCAAATATGTTACGGACAAGGTGGTGCGTGAAGACCTTGAGACGGCGCTTGCACAGTACGGCGAGCTCGCCTACTTTGACATCAACCGCCAGAAGGTGCGTTTGTCTTTTTTGCATATACTAACGTCTGAGTACTAACATGACATGCAGAATTGCGCCTTTGTTGAGTTCAAGACGCCTGCCGGTTATCAGGCTGCAGCCGCCGCTAACCCGCATGTGGTCAACGGAGAGAACATTGTTGTCGAACCTCGTCGCCCTAAAGCCGGCGCTTACGGAGGAAGCAACTATAATGCCGGACGAGGCAATCTGCACAACCGCGGCGGACGTGGAGGATTTGATTCTGGCCGCTCTGGAAGTCATGGTAGTCGCGGCAGCTTCGGGGGCCAGAACCGTGGCAGAGGCGGTCTAACCCGTGGTCGAGGCGCGTCCCAGACAGTCAACGTTTGAGCAACATTCTTCAAAAGTATTCCGAGTCCGAGCTTATGCAGTGTAATTACGAAAATCCACGGACGCATAGGCTGTGGAATGTATTTCCGTGGATGCTGTGGAACAGCGATAGGATTGATTTCGGGTGGTGGAGTAGGGGCTGGGTCAACTTCGAGGAGCTTAGGCAACATACCACCGAAGGCTCCTGATGTGTATTTGGTATGGGAAAGCACGTTGACTAGCTAATGGTGCGGTTGTTGGGATGGTGTATGCATTCATACGGCTGGAAAAGTTCAAGGCTCACATGCATGGGAGGAGTAAAGCGGGCGATGTGGACTCTGAAACCGGAGTTTGTACGGTTGTACAATATCCACGACATTATAACACATGTATTAGTGTAATGCTATAAGAACTCATGATTACGAACATTCTGTCTTGGTTATTACGCCGTCGATACTGGTGACAGGTGAGGGGAGGGAATCGATGGAGGGTGGATGTGACGCTAAGGGATCTGTTGGTGGGATGGACATGACAGATAGGACATGTCTTACGTGTTAATTGGTATGTTATTAATCTTATCGGCATGGCAGTATAGTGTATATACATCACTGCGCTAGGAACCACCCAGGCAGGGAGTTTACCTACAGTATAGTAGTAGAAGGTCTTACTTCATCATGGTCGATCAGGCACCTCGCCGGTAAATATCGGGCTGTGCGAGGAGTTTGCGGCTGAGAAAAGTGGAGTGTATTTACTGTATCTTGATGATTTTAAAGAAACGAGACTGATGATAGATTATAGATAGATACCTCCTTTCCTTAGCTAGGATTTGACTAGACGGATCATTAATGGCAAGAAGCCAAAGCAACAAGTCTGTCTATTTGTTTATTGTATTGATGAGTCTTGATAGACTAGGTAGTTAGACAGACATACTCATCTTCGTCTCATACTTAACCGCCAGAAGTGTGTTCTTTATATTTTGCCTCTACTGGCTAATACGGGGTGGGATGCAAGAGTTGCATGTCAATGCTCCCCTGAGCACTTCTTATCCGCATCAGGGAGGTAGGGAGGTATGTAGATAAGCCTGCCAATATCTGCAATTGTACTATGTCTTGCTGCTTATTGACTTGGAAGCTTTCTTTCTATACTGTGTATGTAGACATGTAACCCCCCATACCCCTTTACTCGAGGTTTTAATTACACGTGGTGGCTTGAAAGAGGTTCTCTCCTGGGCCCTGGAAGTTATCTTGCCAGCAGCATATTCTTGAAGGAAGAACTCTATAACTATTCTATGCCATTGCAGTTGTGTTGAACCGGGTTCGACGAACTTCGCCGACATGATTAATAGACAGCTGTGTTTTTCGAAACCTATTTTCTTGTCTGAGTCTTCCTTTACCTTGCAAGATATAGAAACCAACAATCGCTAGAATGATCAAGTTATTCACGACTCAGCCATCTCAATTTCTATTGTCCGCGTCTCACGGGCCACATCGTCGACAATGCCGTCCATCATCTGGTTTGTGTTGCTGACGTCCTCGAGCACCTTTTCTAGAAGAGACGCTAGTGATTCTATTTCGGCACGTTGGCGTTTAATGTCTTCGAACAACTTGGCGTTATGGGCCTGCGTTGTCTGGAGCTTTGCATTGAGTTGTGATTGCTGTTGAGCGAGGTGAGGTGCCAGGTGTGCGTCTAAGACTTCCTCTGGTGGCAGCACGTGGGGACTTTTTCAATGTGGATTAGTATAGGGAATATGGAAGTTCACTAACTCATAAAAAGAAAATAGATATTGCGAAGGGATAGCTGGATAGGGGCGGAATGATTCATTTGTGAATAATTGTCGAAGAGATGAAAAAAGAAAACGTACAACACCAGGGATTCGCTGGTCGTCACCGACCCAACTACTAATCTGGCGGTATCTGGCTTAGCTATGGGGGAGCGGACGGGACCCCGCGTTTTCCAAATCCTATGGTCGTACGTGCTAGACAGTAGCTCAATTACAACTTATCATTGAGATGGAAGACAGCCGTTCCGTCCCACTTGATGGAATCCGCTTGCCCCTCGAGTCCGAAAAGAGAAAAGAGAACAAACAGCATGAAAAAACAAAGGTGAGTGACGTGACTTACGGTACCGGGGGATCGCCCCCACCATCACCCGCCGCTTTCCGCCTGCGCTCGGCTTCGCTGACCAGAGTCTCGAGCTCGTTGAGTTTGGCGACGACATTGCGCGACTGTTGTATGGAATCGAATTCTTTCTGCCAATTGCGCACAGGTCAGCAAGCAGTCTCCTATAACAACATGTGCCCATTTAACCAACGAACCATCTCCCTCCCGCCCATCGAATCCCAAATATATGTATGTAATTTGGGCCGAGATTATACGGCTATGTAAGTAGAGGGCGGGCAACGCACCTTGCAAAGCGAACGCAGCCGGTCCACCATCTGCGACTGCACGACGCGCAGCGTCCCCGGGGCGTGCGCCGCGATGTGAGGGTAGCACGCCGCGAAGTTGTCGTAGCTGATCTTGGCAAGCGTGTGCGAGAGGGCCGAGTCGAGCGTCGCCTGGAACCGCGAGGCGCGCGGGCCGGGTGTGAGCGCCGTGTGTCGTGCTGGAAGGGGCGGTGATGCGGGGGTCTCTTCTGGTTGTGATTGTTCTTGTTGTGTCTCGGCCGCTGCTGCTTGGTTGCTTTGCGATCCGGTTTCTGGACCGGGATTGGATGCTGGCTGTGGTTCTGACGCCATCGTGCTGTAATTTCCTTTCCTGTATTTTTGTCCTAATCGGAAGAAGTCACTGACTTGTTTGTGGAAGATTCGATCACTGATTTCTAACTGTCTGTCTGTGTTATGGGGGGTGTTGTAAGTCGTGTAGAAGGGTCGGTCGGTCGGTCGACCGGTAGCGACAATGAGTCAGGGCAGATATACAGTATGGTAGCTTAATCAAAAGCGACTAGAACAGATGAATGCAAGCTTCTGAATGGACAACTGAGAAGCTAAATGCGTCGACAATTCTTCATAGTATTATTAATATTGACTATTCAGTTTAACGACGCGTTCTTGAGATGCGACCCGCGATTTCTACTTATCTAAGGTTAAGCTTATCGATAAGACGTTGGTGACGGCTCCGAGATTAATATGTGTTGAGGGGTGGGAGGATGGTACATAGGCGGAAAGAAGGTTCAAATAGGCACATGGCATAACCTGCATCACCTGTCTGCAATTGAGAGACATTCCAAGGGTTTCTTTGACCGATATATTCATTCACGATTAGTTCCTCGTTAAACACGTACACAGAATGTTCAAATCCCAGGCCCTGCCATAGGTCGTCATCCTATAAACATTCATAGAGTCCAACTCAAGAACATTTCCCTCATAAGATCGCCACCTCCGGGTTGGAATTGGGTATGTTTGCTATGCTTGGTGCTAAAAAGAATAGGAAGGCTACCATGAAAAACGCCATAACACCGTCCCGTGGATTTTACCTTGGTCTCGTAGATGTATGAACTAGCTATACTCAACTGTTCCGGAGGTCTGGGGCCTTGCGTCCCGGTTCCTCTCTAATCGCCTTCGCCGCCTTCGTTCAGCTGCCGATGCCGCTACCGAGGCTGGTGGCCGGTTCGTATTTGGCCCGCTCGGGGTTGGGCTCAAGGCGCTCCACGTTCCATGACTTTCGCTACCAATACTGGAGACCGTAGGTGCACCCACCGGCGAACCGCCCGATGGGCCAGGCTGGCCAGACTGGCCAGAGTAGTACGCTGAATCTTTGCCTCCTCGCTGCCCTCCAGCAAATGCAGGCATGGGCGGCGCCAGAGGCTCAGGCACCAGACGTTCAGCCTCAGCTTCGTCCGGCGTCTTTCGTGTACTCCCGTCTCTCCGGTATCGCCGGTGACCCGGTGTCTCGCTTCCTGACAGACTGCTTACCGAGCCTGATCGGCCTCTGCGATGCTCTCGGCGGGCCTCTTTGCGAGCCTCCTCCTCCGTGAGTCGCCGTAACGTCACATTTCTATCTCGATCATCGTGATATTTCACTTTGACGACGCTGAGCGGCTGGCTAACTCGGCTGCGGTCTCGTAGTCGCTCTTCCTCTGCGGCTAACCCGGCTGCACTACCGGCTGCTGCACCACCTGCCTCTTCACTATCCCCACGTCGGCGCGAAGAATCTCGTCGCTGTGGCCGTCCGCCTCTGGACATGTTTGACTCGTTCTCTGAGGCTGGATGTAAGGAATGTAACAACCCTTGAGGATCTGGCGGCATTGGTGGCATAGCGACATGTTCTGTATCGTGCCTAGATCTCGATCTAGACCTGGAGTGCGGGCTTGAAACTGGAACAGCCGCAGGCGGCGCATTGCCGGCTGCAAGTGGTGGCATAGGTGGGCCACCGAGAGAGGTGCCAAGTGGCCGTGCTTCAATGTAGGATGATTCTGTGTCTTCTGACATGATGGTGGTGGCTGGCCCACCAACCGGCGGCCTATGTCGTGATGGTCGAGTTGGTGTTCCATACCCATCCCCTGTATACCTGGAACCGTGTCGCCCATCTCGCCGGTCTCTTCTAATCTTAATCTCTCCTCTTCCGCTCTCTTGTCCCGGCGGTCCTTCAACTTCTTTGCGAACCAGCCTAGACCTAACCCGGCGAGGAGTCCTTTGCCGGCCCCGCTAGGACGTTCATCCTCCCGTGTGCGTCTTGAGGGGCTCACATACGACGAGTAATCGGAATAGATATTACTGTCAAGCCCAGATGCTGCTGTTCGAGCATGCGATGCGCGAGGGGTTACTGGCCGAGGCCCCACCACACTTGAAGCAGCAGGACCACCGGGCCCGGGTAGCAGCGGGGTGCGCGGACGTGCAGCAAGCTCTGTTCTATCCTCTGTGAATTCCGACTCAGTGTAATCGTCTTGGCGTTTTCTTGGAGGCCGAGTACGAGGTGGACCGAACCTGCTCGGTGTATCTGTCGCAACCGCCGAATACTCCTCGTCATATCGTCGATCGTCTTTGCGACCGGCAAACTTTTTGAACAAGGCTCCTGCTCCTACAACGCCTCCTACAGCGAGTAACTTGTTCATCAGACCTCCTCCTTGATGGTCTGTTCTCTCGGAGTATTTGTCGTTTGTCATGTAGTAACTTGTGGACCCTCTTCTAGAGGGGATCACCTCGGGTGTTCTCCCACTTCGGGATTCGGATCCGCTATTGCTTCGATCTCCGTCATCGCGGCGTTTTCGTCCGCGGAGAAGTGCCCAGACGCCGAGTACCGCAGCCAAGGGACCGAGCCACCCGAATCCTCGCCCAGATTTGCGCTCGGAATGGGTGACACCAGATTCGGATCGGCCTCCGTATGACCGACCTCCATACATGGTCATGTTATCGTCCCAGTCATTTTCATGTCGCCAACTTAAAATGAAGTACAGGAAAATAAGAAAGGCCATCCAGAGGGCGTATAAAATAAACGTGAATTTCGGGGAACCATACAAGGTTAGCCCGAGAGGAATTTGAACGACTCCGAGAATTCCCACTATTGCTCCAAACCAACGATGGATCATGAGTCTCAAAGATTTCTTGAAGATCTTCCTCACCCAACTACCTCCAATCGCTTGTGTTAGAATCAAGACATAGATGGCCACGCCAATTCCATGATGAGGGTTCGTCAAGCTACGTGACGGTCCTACGGCGAAGAACCCAAGGATGAATACCACGGTGGATAGGCCGACAGAGAGAATCTGTAGGTACGCATGTATGCGGCGGCCCCTTCTACGATCCGGGTGGAACCTCGCGAACATAACGGCTATTGGAACAAGGAATAGGAAGGTTATAGCGGCAAGGACTCCATGACCGGTGACTAAGCTGTGATACTGGGTGATTGTTGAGAATCGATTGCCCATGCCTATCCAGCGTTAGATAAGACATAACGACGAGCGCCGGGTGCTTGGGAATGACGTACCATTATACTGCATGGTCTCGAAATTGAGACCGACCAAGTTTGGCAGCAGGAAAGTATTCTTCGTAAAGTCCCATGTTCCGTCGCCAACCGTCATCGTGCTCGAGTCATAGGTCGCCGACCCGGGGGCTGACAGCCCCTCGGCGGGCGCCATGATGGCGGCAGAAGGTCGTTCGCAGACGTTGCGGACTCGTAGTCAAACGATTGGGGTTGCCGCAGGTAGGAATGCGGTTGGCGTGGGTAGAGCGGTGTGTGTGTGTTGTTGGAATGTGGATATCTCGCCTCGGTCAGGTTGCAAACTCAGCAGCGAGCGTATCAGTACACGAGGAAGTAATGCTAGGTGGCTTGCTGTAAGCGCGGGGTTGTAAATGAGATATCAATTACCGAGCATTTCGAATGGTTACGAACAAACAATGTCATAACGCAACATGAGATTGTGTATAAACACAGGGAGAGAAAAAATAGAGCTACCCACTAGTTCAGCTGCTGGTGGAAGCAGAACATGGACTGCTGCACTCTGGCGGTGGAGATGCAGTGCCCAGTGGTGACATGGCACTGCAGAATTAGACTGAGGACCTAGGTACGTAACTGGAAGGTTGTTTTTCTCCAGGGTCCTGTCAGCGTTGCGGGGACGACGGGTGGGACCGGTAGCCTGTCCTGTGGTGGGAAGCTGCTCCGCTGTCACTGGTGGGCTACTGTACCTACCTAGGTACCGTATGTACCTATCTACCTGCTTATCGGCAACGCTTGATTTGACTTGGCAGATCCGGTCTGTGCTGGACGGCCCGGTTTGGAGAAGCTGGCAGCTGTTGTCAAAGCTATATGTATGTACCTATAGGTAAGTAGGTAGTGTAGGTAGATGCCTTACAGCACCTGATGCAGTAGGAAGAAACGAAGGCACCGCCAAGGCCGAGGTGCCTTGCCTAACCGCCGCTATATCGGTACCTACGCTATGAGATCACATCCCGTGGCCCACCGGAAACACACCCATCTCACGAATGATGTTCGAACGCAGTCACTCCCCTCTCATCCGCGTGCCTTCAGACACCCGAATATGTCTCTTTTGTTGGGGAGGTAATCATCGATTGACCCTCGCGCAAAGCCGCGAACACAGTCATCATGTCGACCCTTCGCCTCACTTTTTTATACCCTCATCTTTTTCGAGCTGCTCGCTTGGCTGACCCTACGAAGACCCGATATCGCAGCCGGCCCTGTCGATCGAACCCATACACTCGTTCTATATCAACGTCTCCACGAGCCGCGCAAGCTGTCTTTGAGAGACATGGCACTGCTGTTGAGCCCCTGCCGGTGCTTCCAGATGTCGTGGAATTGCCTCAGCCAGACAAAATCGCCTCCCGATTACCTAATCCATCGCCTAGCGAGATAGAGAAGGCAGCGACCGAGGACAATAAAGACACGGATGCACCGCAGAAGACAGAGATCCCACCTGGTGATGCGACAAAGGGAACAACGCCAGACGGCAACGACACAGCCTCTACAGCGCCGCACCAGGCAGCCGTAAATGAGACGGTGCAGCAGGGCGGCCCCATGGAAGCTGTACTCCATATACCACCACCAGACGCTTCACGGCATCTCCACATTTCCAAGCCGACATACGTCCACCATTTCGACAGTTATACGCTTGTGAAGCAGCTGCAGGTCGGTGGCTATACGCAGGCCCAGGCTATTACCGCCATGAAGGCGATCAGAACCATCCTGGCACAAAACTTGGATGTCGCGCAGGATGGTCTGGTAGGGAAAAGCGACGTTGACAACGTGGGTCAAATCCAGCGCGGTTCAGCCGTCTATCATTTTGCTCACCCGCAGCTTATAGGAAACGTATCTCTTCCGCGCCGCCTGCTCTGAGCTCAGCTCTGAGGTCACGAACAACAGGAGAGTTGAAGACGAACAGATACGCCAGCAACGAACACAGCTACAACATGAAGTCGACATCCTCAGCCAGCGCATGTCTCAAGACATCATGACTCTGAAGGATGACGTAAAGGGCATGTTTAATGATAGGAGGATGAATGTGCGGGAGGAGCAGAGGAACATGGAGAGCGCCGTAAGTAATTATTTACGCCTCTGGCCACACGGGAACTAACCTCGAGGCCAAGATTCAACAAGTCAACCTTAAAATTAGTGTCACTCTCAATAGCGACTCAAGGTCCGAAATTGAAGGGCTACGATGGGTGTTGATCAGGCGGTCGGTCTTAGGCATCATTTTTATGGCAGTCCTTACATTGACTACTATACGATACGCAACTTATGTCAGTCAACAGAGACAGAAAGAAGCAAAAGAAAAGGCACGGCAAGCCAAAGAGCTGAAGAGGGTCGGTGGTAGGGAAGATCGCGCACCATCAGTAGATGCGGTCGAGATTCTGGCGGCAAATTAACCAAAAACATGATACCCATGAGCATAAACAGGCAGGGCGGAGAACATCGATAGACTAGTTAGTAGTAACCTTAGTTCAACAGAATAGGTACCTCTTGGATACGTAAGGTGTCATTATTCTGCTCGTCATCCCACGACCCAGGTAGCTCCCAATTCCAATATCATCCCTAATTTCCAAGTTACGCCTAACGCCATGCGAAGTATGAAGTGTATGCAATGAGACCCTGTTCAATCCATACTGATCGAGACTCCCTCCTCTTCCCTCTCAATCCCTGCCGTCCTTCTTTTCCGCAGACTCCCTGTCCAGGGCTTTCCGTAATCGTTCCTCTTGTCTCTTCCAATGGCCACCCTCCTCGTAGTCTTTGCTAATCTTCAGGGCATTCCGCAGGCGTTCGCTCTCCTTGATCTTGGCGTCGGCCAACTCGTGGACCTGATGCGCCTTGAGACCCCTCCTAGGCGCCGACGCGCCATCCCGTCCCGGCCTGTTCATCTTCTCTTGTAGCTCCTTGCGTAGGGCATCACACCGGCGATCGATTTCGTCTTCTTGGACGCTGTTACGAGCAAGAGTCAGTGTCAGCGTTTGCAAGCCCCCTCCCTCCCTTCCATCTATAGATGGACTAAAAGTAATGCCTGGGAAGTTTCGACGTACCCTTCGTCCTCGAGCTGGTCTCGCAGCTCGAAGACTTTCACTTCGACCTCCCGCTTCCGGTCGTGCTCGAGGATGCCCTTGTCAGGCTGCCGCTGGCGATGCTTCAGGTGGTCGAGATCGCGTGGGTACGGCGCGCCGCGATCCCGGTCGCGAGGCTTCATGTGCGCTAGGTTGCGCTGCACATAGCCGGAGGTGCCGCTGCCTCGCGGCGTCGATAGCCCTACGTTATCTGACATGGCTTCAAGGTTGGGTCGGACTGCCGATGGAAATTAAGGCAATTGTTGGTGCTGGTAAGAGAGAGGATGTTTCAAGATGCATGTACAGTACAGTATATTCCGAAATGGTGATGGTGGAAGTTCTGCATGGTGGGGTCTCTTACTTAACTTTAGGTACCTTCAAGGTACTGTACCAGGAAATGTTGCCCCGCCATGGATGACATACAGTAGAACTTCTGCTGCTTCAAGGTTGACTCATACAGGTTTATTTACATTTTAGTAAAATACATACATCTTATCTTTACGTGCAGCTTTCAAATCCGTCAAATAATTATATTGACAGTCTGAGAAAAATTCCACGACTCAATATTCAAGCTGCAAGATGCCCTCCTTCACCCAGCCACAGTCGGACCCTGCGTCTGCAACCCCACCAGCACTACAATTTCCACCCATCACAAGAGATCACATATTGAACTGTTCCTACGACTCTTGGTTTCCTAAGTCTGTATCTCCGCCTTTCTCTCTCGTCTCTGTCACTTACCAATATGCAGGTACCGTGCATCTTGCATAAAGTCTCGCATCATTCCGCTATCGCCAGAGTTCATCAATTATATTCGTGAGGATGGGATCATCCTTGGCGACGAAGACGATGCTGAGTCCGATGAGGAGGAGGAGGAGTGGCAATCGACTCCATCAGCCATACGACCACCAATCCACGAGGTAGAATCCGACTCGGATAGCGACGATGGAGACGAACCGCCCAAGCTACCTCCAAACAAGAGGTTTCCTGAGCTACACCAGCTGATCAAGGATAAAATTGCCGAACTGGGTGGTGCCGTAGCTCCCAAGCTCAATTGGACAGCGCCTAAGGATGCCATTTGGATGTCGCCGCATCAGAATACCATCAAGTGCACATCTCCTAATGACGTCTACTTACTGCTAAAAAGCTCTAACTTCATAAATTACGACCTAGAGCACGCGTTCGACGATTGTACGCCGACAGCCAACTCAACCGCCCATCAAGCACCCTTTAAGCCAGTATTAGTCTTGCGGTCCTACTTCAACCCGCACACGGCCATGGAATTCCGCTGCTTCGTCAAGCACAGGAACCTAGTCGCCATATCGCAGCGGGATCTCAACTACTTCGAGTTCCTACAACCGCTTAAGGCCGACATCATCTCGAAAACCTACCAGCTATTTAACAATAAGCTACGTTATACGTTTCCTGACGGTAACTTCGTCTTTGACGTCTACATCCCGGAGGGTGAAGGCGAGCCCCTGAGCCGAGCGAGGCTAATTGATATCAATGCATGGGCGCCGCATACCGACAGCTTGCTCTTCGGTTGGCAGGAGCTGTTAGATTTGGAGGTTCCTGGTCCTATACTTGGCGTAGTTGGTGAGGACTCGGCCAAGGACCCAACCATCGATGCTGACGATAGTGAAAGCAGTGAAGAGGAGGAAGACAAAGATTTTACCCCTGAGCTCAGGCTGATTGACATGGAAGACCCGGCAGCGTACAACTTTAGCTCACCACAATACTCGGCGCACAAGCTGCCTAAGGATGTTGTAGATGCCAGTCTATCGGGAGAAGGTGGCATGCGGGAGTTCGCCCGGAAATGGAGGGAGATGACGGGCATGGAGAACCCCGCGAATTGGGAAGCCGGCGGCAAGGATTAGATCTTGTTTGATGACATGAATCAACATAAATATAATCATTTCCTATCGATGTTGCCCTTTAGACGGGGTAGGATCCAACATTGGAATCAATTCAGGTCGAAAGTACCTAGCTGGATATCTGCAAATGATTACATGCCTGACCCGGGTCGGGGTCCCAGCAAACCTTCCGTAGCTTAGTATCATCTATCTAGACTGCCGGCAGTACCAGTCCTCGGTATATCTACGCCGTTACCTAGACTAGAGATCTGAGAGTCGTAAATCATCTTGGCACTCATCGCATTCGCAATCCATTTCGGGTTAGCGGGAGACGACAGGCAGAAAATTCGTAACTGCATCAGCCTCCCTTCCTGATCCTGCCTTTCCTAAAACGTGAAGCGAGTGCGTGAAGCGAATGCGAACCTTACACACCCCTGATTGGCCCATCTTGAACCTGGCAATTCATATCTACACCACTCTTTCAGTAATCATTGGTCTGGGCGAGCATACTACTGTAGTCTTGTAATAGCATCACATATGTCATACTCAGGTCCCTGAGGCGTAGCTCATGTCCGACGATTTACCGGAGGAAAATGGCAGCCCAGCTTCGTGTTAGATAGTAGTAATGACGCCTCTATAGTTCCACGGGGGACGATGAGGCCGGCCGGCATTCTCTAAATATGGTATATCTCCGCACACTTATAAAAGTCGTGTCATTGAAGATATATAACAATGGGTTTTCTTGACATATATATATGGTGCTTTTTTTTCTCTTCTTTTCTTATATCTACCAACATCCATATTAGTCTTTCCCCGAACTAGTAATTGAGAATTTTCGTCACAGACTCGACTAGCACAATGAACTCGACAACCGACCTGATACCTATTATCCCATTCGGTCCAGATGCGACGTGTACCCTCGAATTATGTCCCATCGAGTACTCAATCTTCCAATACCGGCCTTCCTTGGCGGCTAACACCACCTTCATCGTCCTGCACTTTATCTTGATGCTCGTCCACCTCGGCCTAGGCCTGCGGTTGGGGAACTGGTGGTTCTCTGGAGGCATGGTCGCGGGCTGCATGTCAAATATTATAGGTTACGGGGGGCGGGTTTTGTTGTGGCAGAATCCGTTTAGCTTTGCCGGGTTTCTTTTGCAAATCAGTATGTTGACCTTTCCTCTCTTTCTATTATTGTCCAGCCCTGGAATATATAGGCTATGCTCTCCTACGAAACATGAGGAATAGTTTTTTGCTGACCTAGTCGGGGAAATCCATCATACTGATTTATGTGAAACAGTTTTGGTTGGCTCGGCTCCCGTCTTCTACACTGCGGCTATCTACGTGACCATCACGATGACGGTTAAGAAGCTCGACGAATCTCTTTCTCGGATCAAGCCGAAGCTCTATTACTTAATCTTTATTTTCTGCGACATCTTTGCCCTCACCCTACAGGCTGTGGGGGGTGCAGTCTCGACCGTCTCTAGTGGCTCCAACGCAGCAGGCGTCGACCTTGCCCTTACAGGTCTCATTTTCCAAGTCGTGACGATGCTGGCGTTCGTCGGACTGCTCGCCGACTACCTAATCCGCTATTTCAGGGGCAAGCCCGCCGCCAGCGTTTCTATGCCGCTCAAGCTATTTCTCGGGTCCCTGAGCGTTGCCGTTCTCCTAATATTAGTGCGATGTGCCTATCGTGTGGCTGAGCGTGAGTTTTTGTCTGCCTATTTATCCCTACCCCGAATTATTTCTGCTCTATTTCTCTTCTTTCAATTTCCCCAGGTCCTTGAGGATGAGATTTTGTCTGCTGACAAACTTTGGGGTTGTTGTTATAGTTAGCGAAGGGTATGATGGGACCTTATTCCACAATGAGCCGCTGTTCATCGGCCTCGAAGGCGTCCTAATCCTCCTTGCTGTCATTGCGCTAATTACCGGGCACCCTGGCCTTGTATTTAATGATCATCGAGCGAACCTGATCAAGACGTATTCCCCCATATTTGTGTCTGGCGGGGTAGAGAGCGGCGTTGAGCTTGTGGCGAAATAAAGGGGGTTCTTTTATCCCTTGACTACAAGGAAGAAAAGATACGAACTGGAGGAAAATCTCCAAATGCCGAGGCTATTTACTTTTGCCGACTGGTGGTGCCGATTCCCCGCGGATTACAGTTCCTAGGTGTTAATCAGTATACCGATTTGATATCTGGTACGTAGACTATGGCTTCTTTGCTAATTCATAGAGCTCTTTTGCCCCTCTATAGATTTTTTTATGAAATGAAGTGGTGGATCATTTTCTGGCGTTCGTATAACCGAGGTTTCTTCTCTAGGAAGATGCCTCCTTAACTGTAAATTTTAGTTCTTTTATAATCGTAACCTTTAGTTAGTAAGCTATTCTCATCATCTTGTAGTGTGGTCGTGAGCGTTGTTAAAATTAGGCTTAACCAGGTGAGTAGTTAGATAAACGGGTTACGGTAGTATTTATCACTAATACACTATGTTGACTCTATCTATGTATGTCTCGGGCGTCAACACAAGTCCTTCTAAGTTTCGTGACTTAAGGAGGTTATAGGATAAGTGTTTACGGATCGAGCTGAGACGACGATGAGTTGCCCCTACTTAAAGTGTTGTCGATGGGCTATTAGAAAGATCAGGGGCTGCAAAAATATTGCAACGGAATAACGGAGTCAGGCGGCCACTTGCTATAAGATTCGCCGTCGGTTTTGTTCATCGCGTTTTTCCTGTGATTCGGTTCTGGCTGTAACTGAGTATTTTAGACTTGCTTGTACCGATCTACACGCTTTACAGTTACAATAGTAGTTTGTCTGTCTTAACCGATCTTGTCGTTTGTTTGCTGATCTTAGCTCTTAGTTCAAAGAGCGTTGCGCTGTCTCAAAGGAAGCACCGCTCTTGGAGCCATAATTGTTTAGCTCTCATAAAACGGTTAAGACCTACATAGAATAAATATTTGTTTCGCCAACAAGCCAAGCTTAGTCAATCATTGTAGCTACAGAAGCTCTGTGGGTGAAATGATCGAATGGCTAATACATCCGTGTTAACAGGTCAAATAAGTCCACGGCCGATCGTCCTTCAAAAATGCTAAGCTCTAGTCGACCAATTAGTACCGACGTCTCTCTAGGACAGACACTTCATGTTCCAAATATAAGACATACATAGTTCCCGCTAGGTAGCTTACTGGGGATGAGTTTGTTGAATGGATATGCACATTGAGTACCGTAATACACCGTACGTGGTAATTCGAGAATATTAAGATAAAGATATATGAACTGTACCCGGAACTGGAAAGATTGACGGAGTAGCTGGCCATGACGCGGGATTGGCTCGGTGACCGTGCTCTGGAAGCAGCATTCGGAAGTCTAGACGAGTTGACCGTGGGAAGCCGGCTAGATGACTACTGATAATCAGATCGGCCTATGCGGCGCGGAATGGGGTGGCAATCGACAGCATTTTGTCTTTCTATTTATGTATGTATGTTGATCGAAGGATGATTTGTATGAGATAACTACTTTGGCCGTTACTGATACTTCAGAGTAGAGACATCGTCTCCAAGCCTCGCTTTTTCGGCAACGGGGTTCAGTCATATCAGGATCCCAACGTAGTTTTGTAGCCAATAATATGGTATTACCTACCATTCAATGATACGTTGTTGTGTTGTTACCTAACAAAAACCCGCAGGAGACGACATGACGCCGGGCCGGGGGTCTCCTCATCGCAAAATAGTACATACAAGGCGCAGATAGCGAATATATAGCACATCATAATTGCATGCATGTCTGTAGGGTCTTGATTGATGTTCACCTTCTCGCAATGCTAATAGGTATAACAATAACTCATTCAATGAGCTCAACAACATTTCTTCATATATTCTTTTTCTTTCTCTTCGTATGCTCATAGTAAACAAAAAACCTAAACAGATACATAAGTTCTCGACTAATGCAGGTGATAGGCATGGCGGGGCTGTTTGACCCAATGGAATGGTACCGTATACTAAAATGGGCATGCCAAGATCGTCACCCCTCGCTTGTTACTGCCTACCTAGACCGAGACTTCCGAGTAGGTAGTAGAAAGCCCGTCTTCACAAGTTCTACTGTAAAGACTACCTACTGTACCGTACGGGACGTCAATCTTGCACAGACTACAGTACAGTACTAGGTAGGATCTGGTCATAGACTTTAGTACTTCTCGTCTCTCCTGTCTACTGTATGTCCCGTCATGCACTCACGTTGTCGTGGGCATCAGAGCGCGTCTCACACTGGTGGGGTATCGGTCGAGTTGTCAATACATGACTGCTGTTGTGAGCTTGGCGGAGGAGAGGTTGCATCACAAGTAGGTACCTGACGCAAACAATAGGTAAACAGCTGCATACAGAGTGTTTCAGGTAATCCGCACGGAAGAAAACGGCGTTTGTATCGCATGGTAGGTACGGTAGGCAGCAGTCACCCAGGCAAGTGGAGCAGGTGCCTGGCAACAGCAAGCTAACCCAATCATTATCCGATTGTCAAATGATCTCATGAGTTTGAGTTTACCAGGTACTACGCATACATTTTTCTAACTACCTCTGAGGTACCTTTCCTCTCCTTCTTTCCTTCCAAGCATTCCCGTTCTCAAGGTCCCTCTCTAACTCCAGACTTACCGCGTAAACCACGATACCTAAAACTTATCTTTCTATCAGCTCATCCAACGTGAATCATGCGTGAAATTGTCAGTTACTTCTCCCTACCTGTTTCGAACTCAATTGTCTGGTTTATCTAGAGCTAACAGCAATCCCCCCCCAAATAGGTGCACCTTCAAACCGGCCAATGTGTGAGTCCAATCGCCACTCTCCCGGCCTGTGTCCGATGCATCTGGCTGCTGATACACCTGTGTAGGGCAACCAAATCGGGGCAGCCTTTTGGCAGAATATCTCGGGCGAGCACGGATTGAATAGTGATGGCATGTGAGCAGCTCTGGGCTATCTATCTAACTATGGGCCTTGAGTGTTTGCTTATGTACGTTATCACAACTCCAGATACGAAGGTACCTCGGACCTACAGTTGGAGCGTATGAACGTCTATTTCAACGAGGTGAGAGTTTTCATTACTTGGAGGCTGCTGGTTTTATACCCGCAATGCTGACTATCGAAGGCGTCCCGCGAAAAATATGTGCCTCGTGCCGTACTCGTCGACTTGGAACCCGGCACCATGGACGCAGTACGCGCCGGTCCACTCGGCCAGCTATTCCGCCCAGACAATTTCGTTTTCGGCCAGTCGGGCGCTGGCAACAACTGGGCAAAAGGGCACTACACCGAAGGAGCTGAACTGGTCGACCAAGTACTCGATGTTGTTCGCCGGGAAACTGAGGGCTGTGACTGTCTCCAAGGCTTCCAAATTACGCACTCCTTAGGGGGTGGTACGGGTTCCGGTATGGGAACACTACTTATCTCCAAGATTCGAGAAGGTGTGTTGCAATATAAGCCGCTTATATTCCCCCCCATTCGTAGTTCTCTGCCTCCGAGGGTCCTTAATTAACATCTTACCGTTGTAGAGTACCCTGACCGCATGATGGCTACTTTTAGCGTGGTCCCATCGCCTAAGGTTTCCGACACCGTCGTAGAGCCCTACAACGCTACACTATCGATCCATCAGCTGGTTGAAAACTCCGAAGAAACTTTCTGCATTGATAACGAGGCTCTCTACGATATCTGCCAACGTACTCTGAAGCTCACTAATCCTTCATACGGTGATCTAAACCACCTTGTATCTGCTGTTATGTCTGGCGTTTCGACTTCTCTCCGCTTCCCCGGACAGCTAAATTCCGACTTGCGCAAACTAGCCGTAAACATGGTATGTTATTATATCATCTATATTCGTCCACACCCCTTAGCCCGAAGAAATCAAGCTTACTTCTGACGAACAGGTCCCGTTTCCTCGCCTACATTTCTTCATGGTCGGCTTTGCCCCCTTGACTGGCCGTGGCGCCCACTCATTTCGCGCCTGTAGCGTATCGGAGCTCACACAACAAATCTTTGATCCTAAGAATATGATGACCGGTTCCGACTTCCGTAACGGACGGTACCTGACATGTTCTGCAATTTTCCGAGGCAAAGTCGCAATGAAAGAGGTCGAAGATCAAATGCGGAACGTGCAGAACCGTAATTCCTCCTACTTCGTAGAATGGATCCCCAACAACGTACAGACGGCCCTGTGTTCTATCCCACCGCGCGGACTTAAAATGTCGGCAACGTTCGTCGGAAATTCAACGGCTATACAAGATATCTTCAAACGTATTGGCGACCAGTTCTCTGCTATGTTCCGCCGGAAAGCCTTCCTACATTGGTACACCGGCGAAGGCATGGATGAAATGGAGTTCACGGAGGCTGAGTCCAACATGAATGACCTTATATCGGAATATCAGGAGTATCAAGATGCCGATTTGGATGACTATGAGGAGGAGGAGTATCTAGAGGAGGAGTACGAACAGATGTAATAGGAAGAAGACTCCCTTATGACCTCCAACAACTCTTCGGCCTTGATAGACTGAATTCCTCGATCTTACAATTCAGAAACTCCCGATGCCATACTCGACGCCTTATTAAGGATGAATACTAGCTTTAACACTGATTGCCTACGAGCGTAGAATATAGTCAAGCAATATTCCTCTACGTCTAAAATCAACGCCCTTTAGCTGACCTAAACAGTAGTAGTCTGAATGGTTGTATCCATAATAGTAGCAATGAAGTTGGGGCGAGGACCAAGTTGGTAACCTAAAAGTTTATACCTCACGGCCAGCCTTGTCAAATCCTTTGAAGGAAAATAAAGATGCTGGAAGCTCGCACCACGTAGCATGCTCATTTGCGCGAGACCTTTTCCCATTACAACGGACAAATTTTCCGAGATACTTGTCAATATCTACATTATCATGTTTGGGGCCGATGATAAGCGCATTTGAGTTGCCGTGTAGGTAGGTATTACCATCCTTGGCAACGTCGGAAACAATTCGTACAAGATTTATGTTTCTAGATTCCTCTGCGTTGTTCATCATAGGTAGCAATTTCCTCGAGGATAGCATAGGTACCTAGGTACCTCAGGTAGTCATCTCGGTCCAAGGTGACCCGCCAAGACCTGTAGAAATACGATGGTTTGGGGAGAAGTATGACTACCTCTAAATGTACCTGGGTAGGTATGAATTAAGCCATCAAGTGCCTCGGTCTTCAGCAAAACGTTTGGCGGCATGTGACAAAGGTACTTAGAGGAGCAGTGGTTTACAGTATCTCTTTGAATCTGGCTTTGGCTCTCCTACCTACATATATGTACATACATAAGGTACGGACAGGTACGGAGGTACCTACTGTACTGAAGGTTTTTAGCGGGGATTGTGGGGAATCTGCAGTAGGGCAACACTGCATTAGCGCCTTCGGCTCCACTTGGCGGCCCCTGCCGCAGTGTCACCGATTGCGACTACAAGTATCCGTACCTCCAGCTATATGGGTCATGCTTCTGGTCTTCGAGCCGGCACGAGGGTATGTGAAAATTGTGTTCATATGTTCAAACTGATATTTTGTATCGCAGCATGTTTTCAGCAGAGACCATTGTAGGAAGGGATTGATTCCCTTCACTATGTACATGCGACAGTATCGTGTCGGAGATTTCATAGATATCAAGCGCAATGCTGCAATGCAGAAGGGGTAACTTTTAACATCTAACTACGAAGTCTTTACTAATCGCCGTTATGTGAAGTGTGCCTTTCAAGTCCGGTATGGCAAGCATACCTAGCCTCAACACGAAGCCGCGCCGATGACCTTACACTTCAGGTCAACCAGCAGCCAGCCATCCCCCTCACGTAACCACTGCGTCACTAGTTGGCAATACTCCCGAAACGGTCACTCTAATTCCCTACGAGACTAATGCAAACACTGATGATGCGTGGAACTAGTGTTCTAAAGGAACAATGGCCTAGCGTTCTTATCTCAACCCAATGTGAAGAGCCCCAGCAAGTAATTGATCATAGTTGTTTCCCTATATAGGAATATATCAACTCGTTCATTTACCCTTGAGAGCTGTGGTTCGCATTGAATCCGTTCTGAATATAGAGTAGGTGAATTATCCCAAGCAAATAAATGATCTAACTTAGAAGAAACGTTGCGTAGTAGTATGAAACGTTGCACCACCCACCAACGCACAAACCCCGGCTCGCTTGTAAGGTGTGCTCGAGAAATGACTTGCAATTGATGTAAATGAGTCTTATAGTATACAGCCTCCTATTTTGCATGCTAAATGATCACGATATTCCACACTGTTAGGATCTTGCAAGGGGTTGAGTATATAGGTAGATAAATATTGTTGTCATTGCACGAAAGAGTCAATATCCTTCATAGACTAGTCCTTGGCTATATACTCATACGTTTTTGGTCATGGGAGTGGCATCATAACATACCCAATGACGAGTTTACCTCTCAATCTAAGTAGCTAACATAGAAAAGCATGTATACGCACTATCGATGTTATCGAAGTAGTCATTCTCGGGGGGGTCTATTATACTCAGTGATGCCATGAAACGTTCTGTTACTGTGTGTCACTTAGAACAGACGCCTCTCTCGCGCTGGCCGATTCTCCCCCCAAGAAGGCCTAGCAAATACTCTCCAGAGAAATAAGGCATATCATGGGCTATAATTTATCGATCATAAATTCATTTTCAGCGAGGATGAGAGTCGAACCTGGTGGAGCTAAGGATTTGCGGAGTTGCAGGTATGTCCGTTACGCTAGGTATGTGATCTGTGCCCAGACCAGACGTATACTAGGTAGAACGCTACTAGGGTGAGCTGTGGATGGGAAAGACGATATTAAAAAAAATAAAAAAAAAAATCAATTATCTACTGTGTTGAACTGTGTATGGGGATCGGCTTGTCTATGAGCTGATATGTTCCTGACGAGCAGCCAGTGTTCAGTGATTTTCTTACCTATCTCTATCTCCATTCACCAAAATCAATCTCGATTATATAAGAAATCTCTTTCAAGTTAGTGCAGTATACAACGTAGGTATACTACGTAGCACGAGACTCACCCTAATTACATCGTGCACGTTTCACGGCTTTTCTTATAGCTCCCTGGTGCATCGTCACTTTCACTTGAAGCTAATAGCCACCCTTGTTCCATGTCAACATGGACAAGCGTTTGGAGAGTGGAATTCTGTAAATTACCGACTTACAAATCCATCGTTGCGTAGCAAAAGCCTCAATACTTTGCACTGTTCTCTATCGGGACCGAAGTAAATACGCGCCCTCAACCTTACGACTGCAGAAAATCCCAAAAAGAGAAAGGAAAAAAAACCGAATGTAGGCTGCTATCCTCAGTGAGCTGAGGAGCATCAGGAATTGAGCCCGATGCGGGGGTCGAACCTGTCGAGACTGTCAGTAATTGTTGTCGACCACATTCCGCGTCTTGAATTATTCGTGACAACTCACCCGCAACCTTGAGATTAAGAGTCTCACGCTCTACCGATTGAGCTAACCGGGCGTTCTTGTGGGTTCGTTGCTTGATATTTCGGTTGTAAAGCTATCGATTGAGCTAGTGTCACTGGGTTGGTTGGTTTGCTGAGCATTCGCTTGTTCTTTGTCATGCCGGGATGGGACGTCCGGAAAACCCAGCCGGGAGGATGTTTTGGTGGGCGTAGTATTACATAATAAGAGCAGGGGGTGATGAGGAAAATGCCTTGTGGCCTGGCGGGTAAGCACTATCACTCCAGGCTTTTCCATGTTCCATCCACAATAAGATGACTGACAGCGAACTAAACGACCCGCGCTAGGCTTGTTCGAACATCATGTTTCAGGCAAACCCATGTATAATCTCTCTATCGAGCTTCTCTTTTTGACAAAGATATTTCTCGGCCATGTTTTGGAAACAATCAAGGGGCGAGCTTTTGCTGCGATTTCTGAGCCTTAATAAAAGGATCCCGCGGTAATGCCGAGGACCCGGGGGACCCTGAGAAGAGGATCATGTCACACAACGAGACCACAGTCGCTATTCAAAAGGAGCCAGCATCGCACTTCAAAGAGGCTGCTGCTCAAATCAACAGCCCAGCACCTCTCTCATTCTGGCCACAGCGTTTTCTTACCCGGAAAAAGATCATCATTGCAGTCGTTATGGTTGGCGTAGTCTCCCTCGCACTTGGGCTCGGGCTCGGCATCGGTCTGACACAGGCCCGGGCCTGTCCGGCGCCGAGGTCATCAGCCGCAACCCCGACCCCCTCCACCAATGCTAACGTCAACGTCATCCAGCCAAAAGTCGGAACTACCTGGGACTACCCCCTGGGGTTCTCCTTGACAACTGCCAATGCGAATAAGAGCACCATCTTCTACCCCGTGGACCTTGAGAACACGTCGGCGGGTACTATCGGAGCACTCAAGAGCGCTGGGCACACCGTCATCTGCTATTTCAGCGCCGGCAGTGTAGAGGACTACCGCGAGGACGCGGGCGAATTTCCGGCATCGGCCGTCGGCAACACGCTCGATGGCTGGCCGGACGAGAAGTGGGTTGACCACCGTAACGCCAAGGTGCGATCCATCATGGCGACGCGCATCCAGAGCGCGGCGGACAAGGGCTGTGTTGGCGTCGACCCGGACAACATCGACGGGTACACTAACAACTCGGGCTTCGACCTCACCGAGGACGACACGGTGGACTATGTACAGTACCTGGCCGAGACGGCGCATGCGGCTGGGCTTGCCTACGGGTTGAAGAATTCGGGTGCCATCGTCGACCGTGTTGTTGATGTTGCTGAGTGGGCTATCAACGAGGAATGTGCGGAATATAAAGAATGTGCCGACTGGGCCCCCTTCGTAAAGGCCGGCAAGCCAGTCTTCCACGTCGAGTACACCGAGGACGACGACGCGACCAGTGTTAGTGCCTCCAAGCTGGCTAAGGCGTGCGCCGCCGATGGCCAATCTGGTTTCTCAACCATTGTGAAGCACTACACACTTGATAACTGGGTTATTTATTGCTAAGTATACTTATTTGCGACGCCGGTGGTCTCGGTCTCACCCTGTGTCTCTTATTCTTTGTCCTGTATATAACTTTACCTTGTAGTTACTCTGCGTCTTATACTTGTACATATTAAAATAAGCTTCCTTCAATTAGGAGCATGGTTTCAAGACGTCGCATCGTTGCCAACCGGTATTATCAGTTCTCTCTGCTGTAATATAATTACCAGCCTATCTAAGCTGAGCGTGGGTGGCCTCCAATGGTGCTGGACGTTGAGCCAAGATGGTATTCGATCCCAGGGTCTTCTGAGCTAGGTCGCTCAATCGGCCAACTTGGTCTTCTGTGTCTTCTCGTTTCTGGCGAAGACGTCTTAGTACGCATTCACCGAATTGAGTTGGTCTCCATGTCAAAATCGGGAGCACGAGATGAGCGAGTGGTTGTGGGATTCCAAGCGTGCAATGATCCTTTTTATATCATATCTGGATACCCAGTGGAGTCGGCCTAGGATATTCATATCGCTGTCTGATCTTCGAGTCTCTGTGAAAGCATCTAAAATCAAAAAGGTCACGACATATGCTGCGAGAGTGGCAGGTAGGTACCAGCTCGACGAGAATTGGCGAGGTTCGGGATTTTAAGCCCTTCAGATGCCTAGAATCAAGAGCTGTAGGTGACTAAAAATAGCTTGAATATTTTCAACTCCAATCTGGTTATTTCAACATTCTCTGGGCGTATGCCGAGTCTTGGTGATGACTCGTGGCAGGACTTGGGAGATCCTCGCTCCCAACTGTAGCTGACACACGTAAAGGGCCAGCCAAGGTCACCGTAAGTTCTTCCTCCTATCATCCAGGACGCAGCAAATAGGTATTATGGGCACTGAATAAACCGGGCTACGCAAGGTTGTGAATTGATCATGGTAAGTAGGTAAGTAAGTACCTAGTAGGTACCTTAGGTAAGGGACAGGAGGGACAGGATCAGTTGATAGGCTTCTCTGAACCATAAGCCACCTGCAAAGATAAGTCTTGCATGATACTTATCGATATGAGCTTTGTCGATAGGCCTTCGCCGAGCTTCTACCGAGTGTAGGACCCACCTTGGACTGGCTCGACTCTCCGTGGTACGTACCTTATCAGCGAAGGTGGAGCCCAGAGCTCTAGAGCTTGGATCCAAATTTTTCAATTCGGGGCTTCACATTTCAACCTCGCCGGTTCTGCATTGCAACAGCGAGAGACTAATCTCACCGTGTCCTGGGTACATCACCCATCTGTTGCTGCTGATACGAGTCGCCAACGCCGTTGTACTACCAATTGCACCTGCTTCGACTCCCCACGCCCGCACACCCATCGACCTCGACCTGTCACGGTCGACCCCAGCTGCCATCATGCCGCACCTCGACTATCTTCTCTACGAGGTTAGCACTTTGTAGTCCCTTGTTCCTCGTTTCGGCGACTCGTCGAAAGGAACGGGAAGGAATTGTACTGCGCCGGAACCTGACTAACCCCTGATCTTCGAATTAGTCTGCGACCGGATACGCCCTCTTCAAAGTAGTCCACCAGCAGGATGACATCGCATTACGGATGGACGAGGTGAAGAAAGCTGCCGAGGACCTCGCGAAGCTCGGGAAGATGTTAAGCGTTGTTTCGTTTGCTGTCTGGAGATCCGCTGCTGAGGCACTCGAAAACATTCATTCCATCTCGGAAGGATTGATGACCGATTATTTGAAGTCTACTATCGAGCTCAATATCCCTGCCTCCAAGAAGACTAAGGTCGTGTTGGGTGTCGCCGACAAGAATCTTGCGGGAAATATTAAGGCCGCATTTCCAGGCATTGAGGCTGAGACAAGCGACACGTCCGACGCTGTCGCGTACCTACTACGCGGCATTCGTCTACACGCGTCGAAGCTGTTTAAGAGTCTGAAGGAGGGAGACGAAGAGAAGGCCCAACTGGGTCTCGGCCATGCTTGTGGGTGTTTCTATGCCTCAAACTCGCTAATCGCATCCTGCTGACGTTGCTTGCTAGACTCGCGAAGCAAAGTTAAATTCAATGTGCACCGTAATGATAATCATAGTGAGTTGCCTATGATGGCGTTTCTCCAGGCCCTGCTGGAAACCCGAGATAGCCTTGGGCATCTACTCTAAACAACAATAACTAACATCTTGTCTCTAGTTATCCGCTCTATTGCCACGTATGTGTGATTCCAAAGACGTTCTCTAATTAGACTTTTGTTAACTGTGGACCGGACAGCCTGGATAATTTGGATAAGGTAGGCGTTCTATCCCCATTCCAGTTTTGGCGTGTTACAGCAGGGATTCGAAGTGAAATATTTTTTTCTGCTCTAAATCGACCTTGAAATCTTTTGTCATGGGTGTTAGACTGTGATATGAATGATACTTACTGACTCGTTGTCTAGGGCATAAATCTCTTTTCTCAGAAGCTGTGAGTATTTTGAAGATTTCATTTTCTTCCTGCCGTGGTCAAAATATGGAGCAAACCTCTGCTAGTTGACCTTATAGCTCCGATAAGGATCTTTCTAATTTCTTGTTATTGCAGCCGCGAGTGGTACAGCTGGCATTTTCCAGAATTGGTAAGAAGCCTTGGTTCCTCTGAGATTACATACACTGACCTGAAATGCCGTAGTACGCGATTTGCTCTGATAATCTTACGTACGCCAAGGTCGCACGCTTTGTCGGAGATAAGAGCACGTTGGGGGCTGACAAGCTCCATGAGCTGGCTGGACTCATAGACGATGATGAGGAGAAGGCTGCTGAGATTATCCTGAAGGCAAAAATGTCTATGGGAAGGGAAATCGGCGAGACCGACCTTGAAAATGTCCTCACCTTTGCTGAAAAGGTGCAAAGCTTGGCAGGTAAGACTGCTATTTTGGTGATGTCCTGCTCATGAATGCTGACAGTCTTTTCCTAGAATATAGGAGAACTCTCTACTCCTATCTGGCCGATAAGATGAGCACTGTGGCGCCAAATCTCTCTACCCTAAGTAAGTAGCCCCCATATCTTCTATTTACATCCTGGCTGGCTTAGCCTCGCAGTTTAAGCGGCCACCATGGATTCCACTGTCGATGACGGCTGCTGACTCTTGCCGGAACAGTTGGCGACGTGGTTGCTGCGCGTTTGATCCAGAAGGCTGGTTCCCTCACGAACCTCTCCAAGTACCCTGCTTCAACCCTACAAATCCTAGGGGCAGAAAAGGCGTTGTTTAGAGCCCTTAAGACTAAGAGGTTAGTATTTGTAGCCTTTGACCTTTTTTTCCTTCTGTCGTATCTTGAGCCGGGTTTGTTAGTTAGAACTACTTTGCTCCCGCTACCCCTCCCTGCTTCCCTGGCCTTGGGCTTCTCATCCTAGAATCTAATTATCGGTTGCTAACCTTAAGTCCCTCAAGCAATACGCCAAAATACGGCCTCATATTCCACAGCAGTTTCATTGGAAGGGCAGCACAAAAGGACAAAGGTCGAATTTCGCGATACCTCGCGAACAAGTGTAGTTTGGCGTGAGTTGCCCTCTACGATTTTGCCTCGATATCGATTCCGATCTAAAGAGCGATTTACTGATGCCTTCTAATGTAGTGCGCGTATCGATAATTTCTCCGAGGAACCTTCAAGGAAATTTGGGGAGGTCCTGCGCAATCAGGTTGAAGACAGACTGGAGTTTTATGCCACTGGCAAGAAGCCCACCAAGAACTCTGATGTTATGGTGAGTTTATTAGAAATGTCGTCGTATTACCCGCTAACATTCCAATAGGACAAGGCTGTGGCAGATCTATTAGCCGAGGGCGACAGCATGGCCATCGACACCGAGATGATCGATGCCCCAATCCCCACTGCTGCACCTATACCTAAAAAGGAGAAGAAGTCAAAGGACAAGAAGGATAAGGAGGAGAAGAAAGAGAAAAAGGACAAGAAACGCAGACATAGCGAGGCTAAGGACACCGTGGACGCAGAGACCGAGGTCGACGGCGAGAAGAAGAAGAAAAAGAAGAAGAGGCACTCAGAGGCGTGATGAACTTAACTTTTGTTGGGTCTCTCTCGGGCATGATGTCTCACGCATGGGTATGGGCGTTCTGGATCGGGGTGCTATTTCTTACTGGTGTCTATCTACCGGTATCTCTGTCGCTGTCTTCTGTACATATCTGGGCTCATACCCATTTGTTTTTCTACCACTTAGTCTTGCGCCCCGGTCTTGCTGTGCGGATACGCGGTAGATCTGAATTGTTAACTTCGTTCTCTCGTACGAAATCTGAGTTTTGCACCCGTTTAGACTCCGGAATATCTTGGGGATGGGCAGTGTTCAATGCCTGCAGCGGGCTTGTCGTGATATGAAGACTGAGTTCGCAGCTATGGTATTACCCCAACACTACTTTGGCACCAAACAGGCATCCCGCTGGCTTTTGCTAGCATCTCCGCGTCTGGCACGCCCGACGAGTGAATACCAGGGGATAGCTCCGCCGGTCCCAGTTGTGCCAAACAATAACTTGAATCGCATGATACATGTTAATCACGAAGTTAGGTCGGTAGATACATTCAGACGCCTAACCTACCTAGTGGGCCACTAGTCCCCCGAAACGACGCCCAAACGCCAATGTAATGCCCACCCCAGCTGTTCTCCTGTTTCTCTTTGCGCGGATCTCTCACGTTCCCACGTCCCTTCTCCTTACATGTCATCATGCCTCGTTCCGCGTCTCGTGCAAAGTCCTGATAAAAGTGTTGTTAAATGCGTTTATGTAGTAAGTGGATGTATGAATAAGCAACATCTAATTTCCCTCACTGCCGAATTCCTTAGTCCAGTCCGAATTCCGTTTTAGGTCTTCGTTGGCGACAGTCGGCCGCGACGACTTGATGGCCTTGACGAAGTCTTTGAAGTCGACTAAGGGCTCGAGGAGCATTTCAGAGTCCACATCGTCCCAGGTCATTTCCTTTGCGCCTCGATCCCCTGGCGAGCAGGGTGTCACTCTTGTTACGCCGTCTACTTGTATCTATTTTATAGGTCATATTAGTACTCATCTCGGAACCTGTTCTGCGTATGGCGTGCCGTACCTCTTTGAAGTGTGTCGCTTGTTGAATTTTCCGTACGGGCTGCATCAAAGCGTCTTGTACGGCAATGGCGATATCGCTGCCCGAGTAGCCATCGGATAGCTTGGCTAGTTCGCGATAGTCTTCACTCTTTAATGTGGTCGGTGTCTCACCGATAGCAATCTTAAACATGGTTGTTCTTGCGCCGATATCGGGTAGACTGATGTGAACTCTGCGTTGGAAACGTCTTCGGATAGCGGCGTCTAGTTGCCATGGGATGTTTGTTGCACCGAGCACGAGCACGCCTGTCGAATCCTTCCCTACGCCGTCCATCTGCACCAGCATTTCGGTCTTGATTCGGCGGGACGCCTCCGACTCGCCTTCGCCTCGGGGACCACAGAGAGCGTCGACTTCGTCGATGAAGATAATCGAGGGCTTATTTTCGCGAGCCATAGCGAATAATTGTTTTACTAACCTGAAATATACCCAGTGAGCGTTTACATAGAGATAGACCGAGGCCGGGGGGGGTTGACTTACCGTTCACTCTCACCCATCCACTTACTGACCAAATCACTACTGCTCACACTGAAGAACGTGCTCTTGGCCTCGGTAGCAACAGCCTTGGCTAAGTAACTCTTACCGGTCCCTGGCGGGCCGTAGAGCAGGATGCCCTTCCACGGCTTCCTCTTGCCCGTAAAGAGATGGGGGAACTTGATAGGCAAGAGCACGGCCTCCTTGAGTGCTTCTTTCGCGCCGTCCAGACCAGCGACATCATCCCACTTCACATTCGGGCGATCCTGCAAAATGGCGCCTGCGAGGGCGTTGCGCAGCTTCTTGGAGTCTTCGTCAATAGCGCCGTCCTCGCCGTCCTGCTTGCCCTTCGCGGTGCCGCCGGTGGAGGAGCCGTTAGCACCGACCATACCGGGTTTCTTCCGCTTCGCATCCGCGTCGGCAAGGTGGGCCTTCAGCTTCTCGGCGCGGTCCATGTACTCCCCAGTCTTCTGACGGATCATCTCCTTGGACTTGGGGTTCTTCTCCCACTTCAGGGCGAGCATGAATAGCTCTAGCGACTGGTAGTATAGCTGGTACGCCTTCTCGTACTGGTTGCCATTGTCGGCGTCGATGGCGCGGCGGACCGTGTCAATGGCCCGCCCGAGGAAATCGGTGTTGGACATGACGGTATCGGGGGCGGCCGCGCGATGATGGTAGGAGGAGCCGTAACGAGGCGAAGTGGGTAGATAAGGGATTTATCTATTGCGTTTATAAGACCGTCGGGAGGTATATGACGCTGAAGGAGAGGAGGTAGAGGTAGTGCTGCCTGGGGGTTTATAGCATGAGAGCCACGCCAACGGGGAACGGTAATGCAAGGCGAGAGGAAGGGAGAAACGGGCGGACTGATGTTGTGAGTTGTGACCTTGAGGTGTGTCTAGCCAGCATAGGATATGCGTACCTGGTTTAGGTAGGTATTGTTGTATTGTAGGTATGGATTGCCGTCGCCTGGGGAGCAACCGGTCTAGCTTGATTTGGAGGGATCATGGAGGGGCGAGATTAGTATGGGTACCTACAGTATATATATATAGCTTCGTACTGTAAATAGATACTGTGAGAATATAAGCCACATGCCGAGTCAAACAGCCACAATCAATAACCACTGGGCAGTTGCGCTCGTTGAAACAGTTATTTCGTAGAGATTAACCTGTTTAAACCTATCTATCCTGGGGAGACTATACACAGACCGAAGCGTCTCCTCTCCCCGACGTAGCAATTCGCACCAGTCTCCGAAACACATTTGATATCATCATTCGACTGGTCCCATCTACCCCACATAACCTCAAAACCATCCCACAGCAAAACCAACCATGGCCGAAGTGCAAGCTCAGCTACAGGCACTGTCCGAAGAGTACCAAAAACTGCAGCAAGAACTCCAGTCTGCTGTTGATGCGCAGCAAAAGATCGAAGCTCAGAGGCAGGAAAACATCGGAGTGCAGAAGGTGAGAGCCACGCCGACCTACGTATTCATTCGTCGAACTCGAGCATTAGTAAGGGTTCGAAGTCTTGCGCTAATTGAAAAAAATAAAAGGAATTTGAGAGATTAAAAGACGGCGAGAGCATATACAAGCTTGCCGGGCCCATCTTATTAAAACAAGACAAGGTGGAGGCCGAGAGCACTGTCAAGGGACGACTTGAATTCATCGGAAATGAGCTGTGAGTGACCACAACGCTGTATAATGAATGCTGGGGATTCGCATTGACGTTTTTATTTTTTCCAAATAGGGAGAGATCAGACAGTCAGATCAAAGAGATACAGGAGAAACTAGAGAAGAAGAAGGGCGAGATCATACAAGCGCAGGCTGGACTTCAATCTGCCGGCGTTGCTCCAGGGAAGGCTGCGGTCAAGGCTTAGTTGGGTAGCAATGGTTCAAGCACCGGTGATAAGAGTGTTGCGACAAGCAAGTCACTCTGCGGCTCAAGAGTGCCAGCACCGGATTTGGGAGTCAAGCAAATAGGCAGAAGAAAGAGCTGGAATCAATCTATATGCTTGTGCCAAAATCCATAATTTCACCAGGTATGATAACTGTAAATGCAACCCACATGAAAAACGTGTCTCTTCTACAACCCAGCTCATGATTACTTCTCAGCCTCTTTCCCATCCATATCCTTTCGACTTGGGTAGCAGTGAATACAGTGCTATCTACCTAATCCACCTACCTAAGTAAGTATCCTATATGAGGTAGGTATCTAACTCAAGTACATATGTATCGAGTCAGATTACATACATACATACATTAGTATTACTAAGGTACATACATGTATCGTTGATTTATGGTGTATAGTGTGGCGGAGAGAGATCGGCTGTGCCACATAGGCTTCATGAATGACGTAATGTGGTTCTCCAAGTACCCCGCGACGTGGCTTGAACGCCAGAGGAGGGGTGTGGATCCTCAACGGAACCCTGATGTCTGATCTAGCAGCAGTACTGCAGCTCAGTACATGTGAGAACGACGCGTCGCTTAGCTGTACAGACCCCTTGTTAAAGTGTCTGCCTTCCGATTTATCAGCCCAATACATCTTATAATACCTCTACCACGTAGCTCTTCCATGCTTGTAGTCTACCAAGCCAACCACCGACTCACATCCACCGATCCATATCCTTCGCAGTCGCTGCTCCGGCATTCACTGGGTTTCTTCTCTCTTCTCCGCTTAACCTTTGACATCGACCGCCAATGGTATTCGTTTCATGGCCAACGCCGACTTTGTTGTTGTTCTAGGCTGTCCTCCACCACCACCGCCGACCGACGGACATGGCGCCAATTGACGATGACTGGGGCAAAGGCCCCCCGTTGAGTGTTAAGGAGATATCGGCTCGCGCGGCAGCCTTTGAATGGAACGTTAATATCCCTTTCAAACATTGGCTGAGCACATCACAGCTACTTCAGCAGCAGGTGAGCGACCATTTTATAAGCTATCTAAACCTTAGCTAGCCCACAGGTCTGTGAGCTTCTGACGCACATAATACTGACGGGACGGGAACAGGCGGACATGTATCTCCGTGATTGCAACTTTCCTCAAGCCTACCTCCTCTACCTACGATACTCTACGTTGGTGGTGGATTTGCTCAAGACACATCCCGAGGCCAAGACACCAGAAGCCAAGAAGGCTCTCCAGAACAAATTCCTCACTATAGACGTCGTTTTCAAGCATCTCGAAGAAATCAAGCCCCATATTGGAACAACAATACGAAGCCTGGAAGGAAGCTAAGGCTAAAAAGAAGGCGAAGCTCGGCCACCACCGACAGAGCTCTGGAGAGGAATCCAAGGAACTCTCCACATATCAACTGCATGCTTCGAAAGACCCTGCCTTGTCGTATGCTAGTCGCCTATTGGATGCTGGTGAGAATCAAGATCTCGCCGTTGAACTGGCAAAGAAGGAGATACAGCGACGAGATGCAGACAGAAGAGCGACCGAGAAAAATGGAGAGACCCGTCGTGGGCAGCAACTACAACAACAGCGACGCACCGCTGGCTTTTGGGATACCTGGACGCAGGACATCGTAGACAAACAGGCGGAAGATGAGGAGGTTTTCCGCCGACAGATGGAGTCGACCAGACGGACCTTAGATCGAGACACGGACTCACCCCCTACTCACCTTACACACGCAACAGACCGCCCCCTCAAACCGCCGTCTATGCCCGCCTACTCCTATCCCAAGATAGCTAGATCTGCACCAGTAGATTATAGCCCCCAGCACTTCAGAAGCAATGAAAGCAAACCATCCCAACCGCTTCCCCCCCCCCAAACAGGAGGTTGTGGACCGCTCGCTTCTCGTTCCTGAGCGTCCAGCGAAGACACCCCATCTTAGCGAGTCTCCCCATGAGTTACCGTCTCGTCCTCCAAAACTGCATGACTCGGTCCCAGAACCACCAAAGAAGCAGCAAGGTGTTGCATTCAAGCCCGCAGCATATTTTGAGAACGGAGAACCTATTCGACCCATTTTCCTTCCTGGACAACTTCGCCGTCGATTCCTCGAACTCGCCTCGGAAAATACCAAGCGGGGTCTAGAGATGTGTGGAATTCTGTGCGGAACTGCTGTTAATAACGCGTTATTCGTACGGTGCTTGCTTATTCCCGAGCAAAAATGCACCTCGGATACATGTGAGACAGAAAACGAGACTACGATTCTGGACTATTGCATCGAAGAAGATTTATTGATGCTCGGTTGGATTCACACTCATCCCACACAGACTTGCTTCATGAGTTCCCGGGATCTGCATACACAATCCGGATACCAGGTTATGTTACCCGAGAGTATCGCGATTGTGTGTGCACCGAAATTTGAACCTTCGTAAGCGATCACCCACAATCAATCATTAGGGTTCTATTAGTTGCTAACATTCGCTGACTAGATACGGCATATTCCGACTTACCAACCCGCCGGGATTGTCTCATATACTCAACTGCACACAATCATCCACCTTCCACGCCCACTCTGTAGATAACTTGTACACCGGAGCTGAGCACCCACCAGGCCACGTGTATGAGCATGATAATCTTGATTTTTATGTGCAGGATATCCGACCTGGTGCTCGCAACGGCGCCGTCCCGAACAAGAATATTTAGGGCATCAAATTTGAATGGCTCGGCCACGGCGCAGAGCTCTGCGGACTGGCCCGGTGCTCTCTGCCTGACTGCCCGTCTAATCGAAAAGCAAAGTGTCTCTGGTTCCCGCCCCATTTGTCCAAATCACGAAAGTCACACAAGTTACGCAAGATGAGAAGGGAGGATTGATGTCTTGGAGTTTCAATTTTTTTTTTTTTTTTTTNTCTTTGCACCTTTTTTCTTCTCGTTATCGCCCAGCTAGTCAGAGCTGTCCGAGTCGCCGATTACTCATCGCATAGCATGGAGTTGGAGGGGAAATTCTTCGCCTAATCCTGAGGCTGGGCCTGGGACTGGGCTTAAACCTAGACGCATTCGCTGGCGTTTAGTGATGACTTTGGACTTTGAGAGAACTAAAGATGAACTACCGGTCTTTGTGAGGAGTTGTTGATGCAGTGAAGAGACAAATGCAATCTCACAGTGATGAGATTCTTGCTCTGGTCATCGGGTTCAATTAAAATGGCTGACTTGATTTGCAGCCTTGTTACGCTTGTCGTGCTTGTTACCTAGTGTCATAAAGAGATGAATCAATATCGCCGGCCGACTTCTGATGTATCGTCACCATTTTGCCTTGTCCTGAACATTGGGTTGGTTTCCATCATGGTTCAGTCTTAGAAGTCGGGTGTGATTTTCTATTATCGTCCCATTCATGCATTAACCTTCAGGTTCCACATAGCTCTTCTTACCTAGGTTAAAAATGCAGTGCATACTACGCTAAGACCCTTGCTCGCAGGAGCCAAGGCGACGCGACCCCTGTTGTACCGGCCGAAGGAAATCGTACCAGCCGCCGTCAGAATCATGGTGCCCGCGACTCGAGCCAGACTATTTCTACGAGTCAATAACCTGTCCATAATTATTCCACTGATCATAGCTGACCTCCTATGCAAACCCATCCTTTCTACAACATCCGAAAGTCACACCAACTCGCCATCTAATGACATGGCGAGGAGCCTTGCTGCCGAATCTTTGGTGTTTTTACTGGCTACAGTAGTGTCATTTTGTATATAATCTGTATCAAGAATGATTATTGGCGCTGTAACAATTTTCCGATCAACTACCAGACGCGGGACATATGTTTGAGATATCGCTCCATTCACTTCTATAGGCCTATTTCCTTGGCGACAGTTGTGACAACTACTATCAGCAACAGGAACTGAACAAACTTCATGGTGTGGTGTCATTCCTCATCACTCTCGTCAGTCTCAAGTTTTATTTCGTGTCCGTTGCCCTCGAATACCCATAAACTCAAGATACACGCCAATATAGTTACTCCACTCATGATCCACCACGGAAGGCCTATCACCCCGTGGGCAGACCCATACGTGTAAAACAAGCCGGCTGCGATGGGGCTGACCGTACGGGTGAAACTGTTCACCATTTCAGCTGTGCTGTGCGTTCTTCCCAGAGCCGATGGGTGCGGCGATGAGCTATCACATAATCTTAGTACTAGTAGATATAAGCGAAGAGTGACAGATATCGTCTACTTACTTGTTGGTTAGTACGATCTGAGATGGCACGGCAAATGATGCGCTAAACATTATCAACGCTTGCGCAACGAAAATCGCTATCCAAACGAAGGGGCCATCCCGTGCGGCAGGTCGAGGGGAGCTTGATGGGACGACAGAAAGGTACGGGATTATAAAATAAGCGAATGGAAATCCCCTTAGGAAGATGCGCCACGTTTTCAGCATTCCCAATCGCTTCACCACTCGGGAGTAGCCAAAGAACTGTAGCGGAATTCCCAGGATTCCAGCAAAAGCCAGAGAGATGGCAACTTTATCTACCGGCATACCCAGGCCACCGACGAACCCGAAAGGAAGTCGAACATCGGCGTTTTCGGTTGTTGCCACCGGGTCGCTCAAAAAGCTAGGCCAAAGTGTATTATATACGGCAACGTGCCCTTCCATAATGCCATAAGACACCAGAGTAAGACAAAGATTTCGGGTAAATAGTCGCCGCAGAGGTAGTGTTTGTTTCTTAACTTCCCCTTGATTGTCTGGGGGGTTCGTTTCAACCTCTTCATCTACAAACTGGGCACTTTCTTCATCCACTTCCTGTTGTATAACTACCGAGTAAGGCTGCTGTTTCGAGCCCCTTGTAAATAAAGCGGCAACTGTGGCCGAGATATGAAGACCCGGGTCGTATTTATGACGTGCTTCTTCAGATGTCTGATTATACAGCGACAACTATCAGCGAGACACTGCAAAGAGAAATAAAAATGAACAGAGAGGAGAGAGCAGAACACACAAACCTCCTTCAGTTTGAAAAAGACGAGTAGGAAAGCTATAAAGGCGACAGATGCACTAGCGATAGCGGGCAACGCGTAAGGAAATCGACGGAATAAGGGGAGTTCGCTGTTGCTGGAGTAGTTGGCTAGCAGTCCAGCTAACACGGGACTTATAATAGCTGCGACGTTGTAACACAATGGCATAAGGATAAATGCTTTGGCTTGGTAACTTTAAATGAATTAGTCAAAGCGAGTGCGAACGAATGAGGGTACGACATACCGGCGTTCCTTGTATGGAAACACGTTAGTCGAGATCTCCAAGTCTCCCATCATAGAACTTGTTAAGTCATACGAGACAAGAAGACTGAAGGATCAGGCATGGGAGGGTTTTCTACGCACCTGAATGATCTCGGACACCATTGTCCTGATCATGGCGGTATTGCCGTTAACAGCACCCTCTACCAGGCGGATGACAACGGCCTGGCGGAAGTCGCTAATGAAGCCGAAAGCCAGCGTACTCAAGACTTGAGATGATATCTCTGTAAGCCGGTCCGCACCCATAAGTGGCCATGAAAGACGCAACACATAGGCGCGCACGTATACTTACACGACCCGCCAAGACCCATAAGTAACACGACTTTCCGGCCGCCTCTCGGGGAGTCGGCCAAGTGACCCCATAGCACCGCAGTACAGCCTTGGGCGAGTGTGAAAACGGTCTGGAGCAATGCGACATCACGGACGATGACGTCGGGTGGTTTGGAGGGGTCAAGCGATCGCAGCTGATAGAATACGTATGTCTATGCCCTGGCGCATCGGATGCCTCCTGTCAGCGACTGTCCGACCATCCGGCCAAGAAACCAAGCGTAGCGTCGAGGATCGGAAGGGCCTTTCAAGGCTAAGGTCTACGAGGTAGGTTTTGTAGACATACCGAGATTGATGTCCGTACTACCGGCTGAGAGAAACGAGCGACGCAGATAATGGCCAGCTGACCTTTGTTGGGCAGATCGGACCAAGCCACATCTACATCTGGCCGGGTTCCCGACATTGTTTATCGGCGACTACCTACTACAGTAAATAGCTGGGAGATCAAACTACGGCCAACTACGGGCTGCCCCGACTATATGTACGGTAGAATGATGTTGGAACGAGTTGGGAATAGCATGAAAGGATATCAACAGTGAGATGTAATCTCACCAATGGTCTCATGGGTGAGGATGCATCCAAGTACCTATGCCTTGGGTAAGCTCAATCCATCTACCTATACCCAGTCAAGTCAAGGATGCGTTAAGTGTTGGCTAAACCCCTGCATTTCCAATACCACACCTGACCCCGAATCTACCGTACCAAGGTTAATAAGCTGCATGTTAGGAACGTTGGTCTTAGAAACCCCTCTCCCACCCCTAACATTAGATAGTACTATCTATCCCCAGAAATCCCCCCGACCCCGAATGTACTAACACTTGGCACGCTACCTACATAGCCAATAACCTACCTAAGTAAATATTTACATTCGCCGGTGGCCTCCAAGGTTGTTGCTTTGCCAACCGCTCGTGTATGAACTGTCGGTAATTTCCCACCTAACCAGACAATCGACAATGTAGGCCTCGTTGTAGATTCTCGTCGTGTTGAGTCCCCTTGGTTCCCGTTATACTGCAAGCAATACTGGAGGTGATCCTCGCTCCTACAAATGGTGTCCAAGATTATAGACTCGGCCACCAACGCCGTCTGTTTGGATTCGCTCAAGGGCGTATGCGCAGTGCAAATGATGGAAACGCCCATCCGTCTGAACTTACTCGAGCCCGACAACCTCGAGGGGAGTCTCATTGACCATCTCGGGCTCTACCCAATACTCGAAGTCCATGTCCTGCAAGATCTTTTTGTATCTTTCGCGCATTTCCTCGATAAAACAACTGGGATACTTCCCGGTCGATAGCACCACGTCATAGACGCATCCCACATCCTCCATTTCTTTCTAATTTGGTAAGCATTTTATAGGTTAGCCTAGGTCGAGGGGTAAGTGTTGACACGCGAAAGGCAACATCCTTGAGCACTGCCACGGTCCCGAACAAGCCCGGGCTACGACCATTCACAAAATGGGCTATTCAATATGAATTTAATCATTAAAATTTTTTTTTTATCACACACACATATATATATACCTCGAAACTTAGCGTGTCAAAATCAACGGCTCTCAACGAATTGTCGCTTGGGTCGTGGCTTCTACCACCGCGTTATCCTATGAGATCGAGCCCTTAAAGATAGTGCATGTATAGCACTACACATTGCTCGTAGGAGGGGTCAACATAAGATCATCAATAGTCCGTCTTATGTAGTCCTCAGTTTCTAATGAAACATCGTATATGTCCCGTGGCTGTAGATTCGCCTGCTGCCTTTGTTGGTTCTCCTGGTCGTTCAAGCCTTGATAGTACGAACTGTCTCTATAGTTGACCGCCTGCTGCACATATTCATGAAGCTGAAGTATATTGGGCCTGTTGTCAGGTTCGCTTGCTAAACAAGCAATTATTAAGTGTTTCATGTCGCCATCGATCCAAGGGCAACTTGCGGGGTGCGCAAGCTCGACTGCGACCGAATCAATCGGGTTCATCAGGAATGGAACAAAGGACCGCGCCGTCTGAGGTCTCTCCGGGAATATTTCCGACCCAAATATATCCCATTGATCTGGTGACACCAGAATCGCCATAGTTTTTCCAATAGCAAAGATGTTGCTGTCGTTAATGGAATTAATATTGTAGAAATTTGTGATGAATGTTTAAGGAATGAGCCAAATTTGACACTTACTCAGAAACTCCTTCGGGGACCGAGCTAAAACTTGGTTAATTAATGTCGTTGCCAAATAATTTGCGTCATTCAATTCAGCGTTGAAAGGAGAAAGTAAACTAGCATACATCACTTTTGCAACTTGAAATTTTTGAAGATAGTTACAGAGGTAAGGCTTTCGTACCAAGGAAGGATTATGCCAACTAAAAAAGATAGGGGGATATAGGAAAGAACGATTTGCTGGATTGGCTTACCCTTCGTCTCCTATTCTTTTCGTGTGATCATCTGCCATTGTATCGGCCCCAGCAAAATCTATTAGTTTTAAAATAGGCACTAATGAATGACACTCTCGATGATGTAGGTTGCCGAACATTACTATTTGATATTAGCATCTTAAGGACAATGGGTTTCACGGTATACACACGATTTCCTTCGTGTATGTCGTTATGTTGAATGCTTGAAATCGGTTTGTCTAATAGGCACCTCTCCGGGTTATCACGCCGCGGTTGTAATGGCCAGGCCATTGCAACCACCATTTTGACAACTATAATTTTATGGTTAGCGCTCGAAATCACGAACATCGTTTTTTAGCTTGCACGTACGGCAAAAGAATATACTCCAAAGTAGCCTGTTGGGTAGCCGGACCGGAGTTAGGCCATTATTTCTACGCTCTTCTAAAAGCCTCTCAATGAAATTCGACAGTGATCCATTTTCTAAATATTCTTCAAAAAACCAGTTGGACTCGCTTAGGAGATGGGCTCGGAGTGATGATGAGGTCTTGGCAAGAGGATCGTCGGGGACTGCAACCAGTTCGACAACATGTTGACAATTCCGAAGGTGCTGTTGGCATTATAAGTGGCTAAAGCTTTTACGACGCAATGGGATATTAAAGTACCTGTAGATACCTCTTTTCTTTCTCGCAATTGTTATCAGCGTCGGAGTAGTTGCTACTCACGAACTCATTGTTGAAGAATATGCCGACTAGAATGTCTTAGTTTAAAGGTCCAATTAACCAATTACGAGAGAAATTGAAAGGGAATATTACTCTCTAGTTTAAAATATATATAAAAACTGGCTCACATACCACCTAGCATATCTATCTTCAGCACAATCCGATTACCATGGCTATTGTCATCCCATCCGATTCCCCTCCAGCGCTGTTTAGGCGGGTTTGGGGCTGTTTTTGGTCTATCGGAAGATGGATCGGGCGATTTGGGTAGAAGGGCTAGTAGGTCGTCGTCAGGTATTTCGGGGTCGATTAGATCCTCTTCTGGTTGCTCCGGTCGTCTCGGAGGAGATTGGGAGCGGGCTCGAGTTGGAGCTGAAACAGCCGCATATTGCGGCCTATTTAAAATAAGATACTGTAAAAATTTAATTCAATAGATGCGCGGTTTAAGTAAATTGAATATCAAAGAATTTAAATTACGTTGGTTTCCTTACAGCGCAACAGCAAGATAAATAAACCAACAATGACTCACTGTTACCCCATCTTTGCCTCTCCCAAGAAACCTTTCGTACATAAACCGGTGATCATGATCATGAGAAAAATATGACGACAGTACAAGGCCATATTCAAGAAGTTGTTCGTTTGATAGCCCCTGACCAATTTGGTCGTCTGATGACCCTGACATAGTTTAAAGCGATAATCAACTCTGCGTATACATATGGGCATCTTAGTCTACAAGCCTAGCTGATCCTACGTTAAGAATGTGGGTTGCATTTATTGCATTGTCGCTTTAAAATAGTAAACATGTTTCACCCGAAAACGGACTCACCACCACCCTTACAGATTCAAACCTACAAAGACAAAATGGCCTACATATAGAGCGGTTCTACTAGACATGCATTGTAACAAAGAAAATTCTCTTGCATTAATTGGTGTTAAATCAATAAATAGTTCAAGGTTTCTTTGAGGCCACTAATTATATGCAACTGTACGTTAGAAGCCATAAAAAGCGCTCTCGGCTGACGCTATAAACTCTCTATCAGGTTTCGCGAAGTGCTAGATAAGTATTACTTTATTATAGTATAAGCTAAAATAAACATGATATTGGAATATAATAGGTGCGGACTTTCTAAGTAAGGAACTGGGATGATCATAATTACTACGTCCAAATAATCCATACAGGTCATTTTATTGATGGGTTGAGGGAAGCGATGGTACTGACATTGTTAATGAAGGGTGACGGAGACTCGAGCGACATCGACACTTGGGGATCCTCGTAGAGAGGTCTATCTGGCAATACCCAATGCACGTGATAATATAAAATATAATTTATTGAAGCTACAATGTGCGAAAATAACAACATGGAAATATTTCCTTTCTTAGCCGCATCTTGACATACTGAAAGTTGTGTAGATAAGTACCAAGACTCTGGATCACTAAGCAGGAAGCCTGGGGACACGGTCATGCCTTTAAGCAATAGAAAGTGGTCAATATTCACCTTACAGGAAGTTGGTTAGTTGTCACACATAGTTGATACGATGCCGACACGGCATCTCAGGTACTGATGGCGATAGCCGTTCTGGGGTGATTACTATCGAACGAATGCGGATTGTAATTGCGTAACCAAGGAGTTGGAAGGATACTCGGGTTGCAATACTCTTCTATGGAGTCCAGGGGGGCAATGAGGGACTTCATCCGGCTCTTCAGGCGCAGAAATATGCTTCGCGGGCGTCGACATGTAAAAAGCTGGTTGTATATCGTGGGAAAGATAGTCTAAGCTTTGTTGTCCGATATCCTTAGGAGGTGATGATAGACTTGTTGATGCCGAGGAAACTGACTTGAGCGACTCCAGCCGATGTCTGACCTCAATCCATCAGCAAGCTATATTTTTCCGTCTACCATTTATTTCACATGCCAAAGAAACTGAAGCTAAGGAAAGCCAAGAAAATAAACAGAAATTCCACCAATTGATAGGAGATATTTACCATCGGACAATCTTAACGAAGCGCAAAGTCATGACGGAAGTTCGCCATCATCCTGAACTTTAAGACAAATAAGGTCTTCACAGAAGTGCTGAAATGCGAAAACAGTCCTTGCATGTAACCCATACCGCAATAATATACTAGCCAGATTCGCCTGTCTTGTACCATTAGTACCCACGGGAAAACACGACTCCAAAAGATGCTGTGGAGTTGACTAATTTTTCCACCCATTAGATTACGGACAACGCACCAGATGTACATAATACCATGACACCTATCAGTAATGTACATCATCATCACGGAACCGTGTTAGCTAGGATGTGTCAAGGACAATTGTTGATGTCCGTAGCATTGTTCTAGATCTCCTCCCAATTATGTCCCTCCTCCAAAACGATGTAATTTTTCAACAAAGCGGAGTAGCTTGGCGACGACGGAGGTTAGGATATATGAGGGCCCGGAAAATGCGAGTGAAGGATTGCTATTACTCCTTCATCTGAACCGGGCATTCATCGTAATCATGAAGCTTCTTCTACTACCACTGGCGATAGGGGTGGCGACGGCCACCCCTTTGGCCATTATGGCTGACTCATTCATTAAGCGTGGAGTGCCTTCATCTATTAGTTATAGTCAAATGACTCTGTACGGTGGCTTTGAACTAGCGTATAATCTCACCGGCGACGAGAAGTACGCCTCGTGGTACCGCAACCAGATCGACAGCGTCGTTCAAAATGACGGTACGATCAAGAATTGGGATTATGGGAAGTACTCGCTTGACAACTATCGCATGGGTAACAATCTCCTCTATTGGTACGAGAAAACAGGCGAGGCCAAGTACAAGACTGCCGCATCCATCATTCGTCAGCAAATCAACCGGCACCCGAGAACGCCAACCAAGGGTTTCTGGCATCGCAATCCGGAGTATCCGAATCAGATGTGGTTGGACGGCATCTTCATGGCAGACTCCTTCTACGCTAAGTGGACGAACCGGTTCGACAACGCTAATACGACGGCGTGGGACGATATCGCGCTACAATACGATGACATCGAAGCTCACACGCGGAATCCCACGACAGGGCTGTTGGTTCACGGGTACGACGAGAGTAAGGTGGCGGTATGGGCTGACCCCGTGACGGGCGCATCCCCCTTGGTATGGGATAGAGCGGTTGGCTGGTACTTCATGTCACTCCTGGAGGTGATCCCACTGTGGCCCCAGACACATCCGGCTCGGAAAAGGCTTATTGGCTACTTCACAACCCTCGCTGCCGCGCTCAAGAAGACGCAAGACGAGTCGGGTGGCTGGTGGTTGATCATGGACTCGCAGTACGTGGGCGACAAAGACAACTATATTGAGAGCAGTGGATCAGCTATGTTCACTTACGGATTCTTCAAGGGTGTCAAGCTGGGGTTGTTGGATAAAGGACAATATCTCGCGCCGGCACAGAAGGGCTACGATTTGCTGGTTGATAAGTTCGTGGTGGAAAAGGACGACGGGACTGTCGACTGGGAGGGAACAGTAGAAGTTGGTTCACTGAATAGTAATGCGAGTTACGAGGTATGTTTAACTGCACTACTTTTATAGGGTTGACAAGAAGACTAACGCTCAGCAGTACTATTGTTCTGTTCCCCTAGCGTCTAATGATTATAAGGGAGCAGGGCCCTTTATGTATGCTTCATACGAGGTAGAGACGTTGTAACGTTTAGGACAACCAGCTCTCAATGATGATACATTAACCGCCATCCCATGCTGTTCAACAGTCTCTTATTGATGTGTGAGCTCTGCTTCATCCCGACTGTTGCTTTATTGCCGAGAGCTACTCTCGACACTCTTAACAGCTACTACAGTGAGGACCAAATGTTATAATACAACATCCGATTATTAATCCCACGAAGCACTTAGTATGCCTTACTGTCATTTCCTCTCCCTGGTGGTCCCGTTCCGAAGCCCTACGTCTGTAGTCTTGCATGAGACTAGCGGAGGTCGCGTTGCCGTGAAACTTTTGTGGTCATCGGTTAATGACGCCATCGCCGTCGGGCAAATAGAGGATATGGGTAGTTTCTGGTAACAGCTCCGTTGTCTCGGTGGAAGTCGTCTTGCACTCTCACACCTGCTATACTTCCACAAACTCCCAGAGCGCAGCTTCGGCGCTAGACGTAACATCGATCAGAGTTCGACCGTCGGCGCCAATGCCCACCCACCTTAGTGATAGCCAATGGGGTGACTGGAGGTGGCATCCTTCGTTCCCTCTGTAAGAGACTGAAAGTTAGAAAATGTCAATCATAGCGTGTTTCAAAAGTATACACGAGGGTATGGTATATAGGAAGTAGGATATTTGCCAAATAGAGAAATTGAGGACTTAGAGAAATAATTACTTACTGGGCCGTGATGACGAACCATTCCCACGGCACTGGAACACCAAGAGTCAATTATCGTCATCTTGAGCGTGGTTGGGGGTGTACTCACGGTGGAGCTCGGCCGTAGCGCGAAATGCGTAGTTCCCGTCTCGCCCCAAATACTTTCCAAAGGCAGAAAAACCGAACCAGCCAAGCGTTTGTATGCAGCCCCAGTAACACACAGCATCAGAGTCATTCTCTAGACCTAGGCGTCCGTGTTTGTTAATCGTCTTGCCTGAATCTCGATGGCGGATCAAGTATGTTCGTCCGGGAGAGGGTGCACACGGACTGAAGCTGTCGAGGCCGGAAGGATCGCCACCGTGTGACAAACCATGTTGTTCTGTTGTGTGCGTGGGAGTGTAAGCTGTGATAGAGTCGTCTGACACAACTGATGCGTTCTCGCCCTTTTCATCACGGGTATCCATGGCTTCAACTAGTATAGCTTGGTACTTGTAAGATTGCCCGGTGGTGTAAGGAAGTGGTCCCGCATGTGGATTTACCGTATTTGTGTTGAGGGGGGGGAAGCCTCAAAGCTGGCGCGGGGCGGGCGGGGGACAAGATACTGTACCTACATAGGTAACGTGGGGTACCTAGATACCTATAGATACCTACAGCAGCTTAGGTACCGAAGGTATTAAAACACGAAGAAAAATAATTAAATTATTGTATAAACAATTTTTTATATCTATTACTGTAAACCTCATTTTATCAACTTATATAACTCTACTAGGACTAGGTAGGTATTAGATTGTAGCGTAGTAGAGGAGATTAGCACAGAGATCTGGTCACGGGGTCAACAAAGACATCCCTGTTACCAATAAATATGAGTGAGGCATTGGCTCTCCATTGGAGAGCGGTGCAAGAAAGAGGTAAATATAGGTCAACTTCTATTATACATATATATAAAGAAATCTATCTGGTATATTTCATATCCTGTCCAACATGGCGCATACTACCCGTTAGGTTGACCAGGTCCTTTCAGAGACGCCTATTCCTCCTTCTCCGCTTTCAATTGCATCTGGACCTCTCTCACAATATCCATAAAGCGAGCTGCACTCATGGCGGTGAGAATGTGCCACCAGCCATGCATCTCCAGGAGCCAGGCCCAAGGTAGTCCGACGTGTTCCCGAAGTTCCCTTAGCTCTGCACAAAACTCAAGGTCTATGTTCCACAGGGTGTAGGCAACGCCGAGTAAGACGAGAGCTACACGCCCCCGAATCCTCCATTCCGCAACTACAGTTTCCGGAAAGCCTGGCCTCCGCCAGTAGAACAAGTAGACGCATCGTAATATGATGAGAGCTATCGCAATGGTGAATCCGATTACGTGGTAGATGATCTTCCCCGTCCAAACATAAAATGCGGCGAACATGGGGAAGACGGTGGCCAGGCTGAGGTTGATGAACTGGTCGTAGGCAGACGAGCGTCGCACTGTCAGAAGACCTTGCAGCATTGCCCAGACAAGGCCAAGCATGGCGAGTTCGTCTCCAAACTGCAGGTTTTGCCGAAGAGATGCATGAAATAAGAAAGACGCAATACCGAGAACGAGCAGAGAAATTGACATGAAATCGGACTTGGGTGCGAGAAGACGGCGGCTTCCGGGGCCATACATGTACTGAAGAGCGAATAAGACTAATTGACGATTCATAACGGTTAGGAACAAAGCTGCTATGTCTACGGTTTAGGGGGCGGATTCGGCAGCTATACCGTAGGCCAAGTTTGTCAAAGTATTGATAAATTCGGCAAAATACCTCGTGACGGCATAGTCTTCCTCGCAAAAACTACGTACGTATCAGTACTTCTATCTAGCAAGCAGATGGATGCATCAGAGTAGGTAGGTAGGTAGGTAACCCAAGAGAGATTGAGGTTTTTGATTACTTTGCGCTGCTAGTTGGGGGACTCCAGACCCCACTCAACGCGTAGCGATCACCAGCGAAGTGACGGTTGTGATGCCCCATAGCTTCCAAGGTTTTGAGTTCAGCAATCCTCTTTAAATCTTGAGTTGAGGAGACTAGACTCTATTTCTGGCTGAAAAAGGGGGTCTCGTTTATTTTCTAGTAGTTATGTTCCGGTGTTGTCGTGGTGTCAAGTCTAGATGCTGTCTGAGAGCGTGATAGGGTTGTATGATCAAGGGAATCACGAGCTAGAACTTCCAGTACTTACATACCTCGGAAAGATTTGTTGCCCGTGTCACAACGCGCACGGACGAGAACAAATGTGGCAATTGGTGTGGCTGGAAAATCTTATCGTATCCTGAACAAGGGCAGGCAAGGGTATTAATAATTATCACAACAACTCTCTGCTAGGTATATGGTATTAGCTACCTAATCAATCAGGCATTCAAGCGACAGTGGTATAAAAAATACCAGCCGCTGACTAACTGTACGTTGTTATGCAAGGCAGTGAGAGTTCGTCATGTCCACATCTTAACCCTTGCCGTCGATCATGCCAGTGTCCAATGGGACAAGATAGGGAGGGATACAAGCACCACCACCCACATACAGTATATGTTACAGTAATTATACAGTAAATATGTACTGTACTCTGTAATTGTAATCGCCAGTAGGATTCCAGTAAATCTTAAAATCCAAAATCCTCCAATTAGATTTAACTACAGTACGTCGAAATTTCAACCAAGTCCAAGAATCATACAGTATTTTCCCGAAGCCTACGTGGTGATGTGTGCAGTCATCATCTGCAGAGTATGCAAGTTCAGTTGTACGTATACAGCCCCGACGTAGTCCAGCAAATTTTCTCTGAATCCAGGGGCTGCGGTGCCCGACATGCATTGCGCTGCACGCAGGTCGCGGCCCGGTGTGTCTGTTCTGTCGTAGACATCGGCTATATTAGCCCTGCCAACGAGACTGAACAGCGCAGGCGTTTCCTTATCGGTCCGCAACATGGTCGTAGGTCTTACCACGATCGCGGCATCGCAGTCCCAGAAACGCACGATTATGTCGCCGGGCTTGGTCGCTGAGGGGACGAGACCCATCACGTAGCCTGTACCCAGACACATGCGCGGTTCCCGATCCCCAGAAGATGCATCGGCCCATATCTCCTTGCCCTGTATCTCATGGCTGGAGCTCGGGTGCTCAAGCAAATCTCTCCCCCACGCCACTGGCCACGCGATGAGTTGACTGTTACGGATGTTCCGGACCCGGTCGATGTCACTCGACTTGCAATCAAGTAGCTTGGCCGTGTATTCCTCGTCAATCCGCCGTAATACTTCCATGTCTTCAGCTGCCTTGTAAAAGTCAGACCAGCAGGTAACCCATTCCTGCTGCGCCCGGGAAGAGCCGACGAGAGAGCTGTATTCCGGCCCCAGCCGTACGACTTTACCAGCTATGTATCCCACCGCTTTGATTATCGTGGCATCTTGCTCAATCTAGGCGCGATTAGCTGGAGCCCTCCATCCTGAGATCAAAGCAACGATGAACGAGGCTTACCACAATGTCATTGCTACCGACGATTTCCTCCTCTACCTGCTGGTCAAGCGCAGCTTGCATCATGCCGGCAGTCCTAACAATGCTCATGGCCCTCTCTTCGTTCAATATGAGCGCCGTCTGCTCACCTGTTGCTTTTTCGCCTATGACATTGTTATTCATGGTGTGAATGCGACCATCGATGGTCTTGGCTCTCAAAAGGCTAAATTTGACCACATTTGCCCAGATCTGATAAAACGAGGACAAGTAGTCGACACGAAGTGTATCTATCACCCCACGAGACTCTACGGAAGACTCATTGAGGGTCATGCTGTCCCCGCGAGGAGCTTCGGCGTTCGCCTCGTGCTCTAGGTACGGATGAATGTCGTTGGCGCACCCAAGCAGCCCGAAAACTCTGTCCCTAAGTTCCGAGCATTTATTACTTGACAAATCTTTCAACCAAGGTTTCAAGCCTCATCGTTTCCGTATGCCTTTTCTCCCTAGTATCAAATAGCCGCATCATAGCTCCGAAGACGCTGGCGGTGGGGGGTGATTGGGTCTGTCCATCTGCTGGCGTGGGTGCCCATTGTAAGAAGTTATCATACGTCCACATCTCCGATCCGTAGGCCAGGACGAGGAGGCGCGGCAAACACACTTCCTGTACAACCCATAGTCTCGTCCAGTAGTCGCTTTCTGCAACGCGTAAAATTGTGCTCTGAGTCGGCCGGGGCGAATATCGTGTCGTACGCTCACCTACGGTCGCCGCCAAATGCCGTGTCTGGCCCGCCTTCCACTCCAACGACATTGAGCGAAATTGACCAGCCGTTTTTGAATACTTTTTCATTCCAATCCAGGCCACGACCTTTGTAGCTCGGACATAAATGAAAGACATAAGGGACACCTGACGGTTGCGCTCGTTTGTGTCTGCCTGGTTGATGCAAATGGCATCAATCCATAGGGTAATGGAGTGTGTGAGAGAACGTAGATGCAATAGTGCGAGGTAAAGATTGCGTCCCACCTGTAATGGCTCATTGTTCACCGTAAGGGATAGTGAATCGGCCGTCAAGTTCTGATACGAGAACGAGAGCGCCGAGTTGTCCGGGTATGAAACCCCCCAGGTATATGAGAGGGCTACATATTTCGGCTTCTCGCTAAAAGCCACTGGAGTGAGGGTGCCAACTAAAGGATCAGAGAAGTCACCAGGTTCCAGTTTTAGAATGCGGATGGCGTCCACTTCAGTGGTCAGGGGAGGGTAAGGGAATGATGACATGTTGTCACAGTGATATAGTAGGGTCACTATTAGTTCGCACAGGATGTGGTTCAGATCAGTCACTCGTTAGTGATGGATGCGAGAATTAGAAAACATTTCCCTGCTACAGCAAACAGACAAAATTCTGATAAGCATAGAACTTTGATTTATCCTTTACGAATACGGGGAAATGCCTTTGATGTCTAATTGTAATAGTCTTTAAGTCTACATGAAACTCATTGTCGTGCGTACCGAAAAGATTGGACCTAACACCTGATGCATCCAAGACTGGTTACATATCATGTATATAGTCATATGAGTATTAAACTCTGTGCGAGGCTTCAGCTCCCAGTCTACCCGTGTATTACCTATTCATCCGAGACAGCTATACGAAAGCGAGGCAGGCAAGAGAATGCGAGGCTATAAGGAAGATATAGATTGTAAATCTCCCATCTGGCATAATAGGGGGAACGGGGCCTTCATGGCCCCCTTGACTCCATATCCTTCTGAGCCCTTGACCTCACGCCTTTGTTACACTCGCCATCACTACTACTTCAGTGCTACATATACACCATCGGTTGGAGATAGTCCGATAGTATATGTTTGCTTCTCCGCCCCCACAGGCTCATTTGGAATTTCAGGAGCAAGTCGAATGTGAGGGTACCTTTGAATAACTCGAATAATTGCAAAGCTAGCTTCCATCAACGCGAAGTCTTCTGCAAAACGTCAGTAGGTTGCCAAGAGAGGTATACCAGAGGTGCTTACTGCCCAGACAAAGCCTCGGTCCACCGTTGAAATCTACGAAGCCAGCTCCCGGACGAGCTTTCTTTATGAGCTCACCGCTTTCCCATCTCTGGGGACGATAAATCCTGGCATCTGGCCCATAGATTGATTCGTTTCGGTGGAGATGATAAACAGAGTAAGCAATGCCAGACCTTCGGGCAACAGGACTGGTGATGTGCCATCGGATCCGCCGCCTCGTGGCAGGACAGTCGCTTTATTAGCGAAGCGGATGTTCATAGGCAGTGTCGGATAGAGACGCAGGGCTGGGTGGCGTGGATTAGTATTTGCTAACGCGACGAGAAACTCGGACACATACTCTCGTTGAGACAGCATCGAAGGAAAGGAAGCTTCTGGATCTTCTCCCGGGTAATACCCCCATCCATAGGGATGGAGGCGACTTCCCTCTGTAGTCGCTCTAGGACGTCTCGGTTGCGCACGAGGTGGAAGCTACATATCGTCAACTGATATACTACCAAGCCCAGGAAGATAACTTACAATGTCCAGGACAGAAGACTCGCCGTTGAATCTCGTCCAGCAACGAGGATATGCAAGAGCTGGTCGCGAACAAGATCGAAGTCCTGCATCTCTTTCCATAAGTCGATGATGAAGGCGTACTTCTCACCGGCGGCCTCCTCGCCAAATTCGTCCTTGTATTTAATAGCTCGAGCAGCGAAAAAGGTTGCCCAGTTACGGACGGCCCTGCACGCCTTTCTGAATTTTGGTGGATTATAGATCCATGCGAGATCGGCGAGTCGGACTCGAATTCCACAACCAAAAGCTGCATAGTCAAAGTTATCGCGTACCGCCTCGCGATCCGCTTTAGACATGCTACTATGAGGTTCCCCGAAGAGAAGCATCGTTGTGGTGGCGAGGGTATACTCAAACATCAATGGCTTCAGATCTACTTGCCCATCGGTGGCTGATTCGGCAATACTAGAGACCAATGCCTCGACTAGTTGCGTGAAAGCCATAGGAGTGTGCTTTTGAACACGGACAAATTGACGCCGTATGAGTTCTCTCGAACGTTTCCAAGCCGGGCCATCCTGTCCAAATATACCCTCACCGAGAAGTGGGTAAGAAGCCAAGGAGCGACTTCCGAGACTGAAATCTTCAAATCTAGTTGAGAGAATCGCCTCAATATTATCCGGGTCTGTCGTGAAGTAACCTGTTATGCCAAAAAGATGAATTCGACAGGTAGCTGCGATGTTGAAGAACGGAGTAAGACGCTCGAAGGCATTGTCGCTAAATAAAATGTCATATTGGCGCTTGAGGAGATCTAAAGCAAGAGGCCACTTGTAAGGCACAAAGGGAACGACAGGCTCGCAATTATTCTGCGCCGCGATCGCAGCTTCTAGCTATCGCGAGCGTAATCAGCAATTCTCGCCATGTTCGATAATTATCTATCTAGAGACATTCGGCATGGGAGGGACGACTAACCTTCTTCCGATTTCGTCTCGTGACGTAAACGTAAACGCACAAAGCTACCGTGAGGGTGACAGCAAGTACGCGCACGGCGGCACGAGAGTTAACAAGGCCATCATGGCTGCCCCCGAGGCTGGACATTATGTCTAAGAGATAGCTAACTTCCACTCGGACGGAAGAAGTCAAATAAGCGAGAAAAAAGCAAAAAGAAATGGCGAATAAGCACAACCGTCGTTGGAACCGAAGTCGTCGAATGTAGTCGGTGGCTATTGCTGCGAAAAGGATCGGTGAAGCCAGAGAGAAAGTCCTCTGCTGTTACTATAGCACTTTAGCTTACCTCCAATATTATAACATGTCCCTACGCGCAGTTGAAAATATGCAGTCTCCCTTGCCCAATGAAATATAATTAATGGATGACAAGCTCTACATCAGGATTCAGCCCCTAGTGCATCAGCCCCAGGATAGCGACTAACAAACGACGAATTATTTTGCCCTACGAGATAGGCAGACAGGGGCATTATGGTTAACGCATGGAGACAAGAGTAGCGGCGATACGCAAGTAACCGAACGACACATTGCACGACCTCCAGACGCCGCTTTAAGATAGGCGCTCACCGGCTGAACGAAGTTTCAGAGCTATATTGAATTATTCATTTATGTAATATGTTGTGTTCAACTTATGCTGTGGGTAAAAGGTAGATCGATATAGACATCTAAGGCTGCGGGCAATACAGAGGCGTCTGCCAGCTTCAGACTGAGTACAAAGTGGCGGTCCGATCCGTTGTGTCTACATCGAGAGTCCATTGTCTAACCTCGATTTCCCACGGTTTTTCTAATAACCACAAAGTCCAGACCTAGTATAGGTACATTTGGTGTAGGTATCCTTAGAGAAACCAAATCACCTATGTCCTATTTCAAAAGAACTAATATTCTAAAAGTTTTGATACATAATAGTTGATTTACCTTCATTCTATAAAAATGATAATAATAAGTTTCCGAAAATTCAGGCTCTATTATAAGTACAATATAGCAAGTCTATAAAAAAGAAACCGGCTGTCTTACATTGATGTACAACGTATTACGAGATTGCAATTCAGGGGGCTAGTTAGCCCATGCACGCCACGAAAAGAGACCGAATTTGACTCCGGCCGGGTGATTGTAGATACTGTGGGAGAGGCCGTCTATTCTCATACAGTTGGTGCGTCCCGCATCATCATGGTCACACTTTAGGAAGCTAGCCAAATGGCCAAAGCATAGATCATAATAAAGTAAAACTAAGTACGCCGGGAAACCGAGGAAAAAAGAAAAAGAAGGGTACCGTCCACGTGCTCCAGAACGACGATAGCTTTCCTACCTACCTAAGTTCCACATCACTGCCTACCACCATATCTCACCGTATCTCCGTCGGGATGTCGGATATGTTCGATCGACTTGGCGCGCGCAGTTTCCTACATGATCTTAATGCTGCCAAAACTGTCATTGAGGGCTTTAAGACTACTGACGCGGCGCCAGAAGTCATCATTAACTTGGCCCAACAAATTGGCGACCTGATCTACATTGCCAGCAGCTTCGATGATGTCGCGACTACAGAACGACGGAACCCCTCGGCTCATGCCACGCTCCATTCAGCCGGCGAGCTCCTTCATCTCGAATCGGTGCTTCAAAGTACCGCAGCAGTGATAAGGGAGTGCACCACGTTCATTCAGGTCCTCCGATCTACAGTCGAAGCAGTTACTCGTGATAGTGGCGAGGGTGTTGCGACAACAAGTGAAACCCATCTCGAGAATCAAGTTTGGTATGAAGAAGTATACCAGGGCTTGCGCCTTCGGGCAGAAGTACTCGGAGCCCTTTCCACAGCCATGGACCTGCTGTACGATACGGATGACACCGTGCAGTCTCTCGAAACGCGACCACTGGCGTCGAAACTACATTTCCAGGTCACGCTGGTCGAGCAGGCGCTAAGATCCACAAGCTGTCAGGGCGTAGATGATGTATGCTCTGTCAAGTCGCATATCCTTCGATGCAAACATAGCATACTAACAGTTCCCTGTCTATTTTAGGTGCAAACTGCCGTTCAAGTCGCCAGGAGAGTGACAGTTTATTTCCCCCCCGTTTCCGAACAAGCATTTTGTCATTTTGAGACCGGCGAGATCGTACTTTACTGGTAGAGAGAGACAACTGGCCATGCTAGACGCTGCGTTCCGGTATCCAACACAGCCCTCTCAGCTTAGGTTTGTCATCTATGGACTGAGTGGATCTGGAAAGACAGAGCTGGCCTTCAAGTTTGCTGAACTGTACCGACATCGGTTCTGGGGTGTTTTTTTCGTTGATGGCAGCTCACAAAAGAATGCGTCCAGTAGCTACGCTGAAATTGCCACGTTGGGAGGCGTCGAACCTAAAGAGAAGGCAGCCAAAAATTGGCTAGCCACACGTGATCTCCCTTGGCTGCTAATTGTTGACAATGTCGACAGAGAAGAGATCGATGTTGACGAATTACTACCCCCAAGTACTAAAGGCTGCGTCCTCATAACCACGCGAAACCCAGCGCTGATGACATATGGCAATGCCGGAGATAGGCACATGGAATTAATGCCTATGGAACCTCGTGACGCTGAGACACTAATCATAAGAGCGGCCGAAGAACCAAGACCGTGGCCTAAATTGGTCGTCGACTCGGCTAGCTCTATTTGTTATGCTTTGGGTTTCTTGCCTCTTGCTCTCGTCCAGGCCGCCAAAGCAATACTCAGCGGGATATGTGATTGGCCAGAATACTTGACATTCTACGATCGCCAGATCCAACGGATCCGTCGCACGCTTCACGGCCGAAGTAGGAGTAAGTCAGAAGGGCGGAAGCGAACAGATGATGACAACAGCAGTCTTAATGTCTTCTCAACATACGAAATTTTGTACGAATCACTCGAGTCATCCACAAAGGAGGATTACCAAGATGCGATCGAACTACTTCACGTCTTTTCCTTCTTTCATTTCCAGAATATCCGGCTCGATATATTGATCAGCGCCGCCACCAATCCCATAAAAGAAGAAGAGCAATGGGTAAAAGACGAAAGCAAGCAGAGAGAACTCCTCAAGAAACTGGCGAAGCCACCACGTAAGCCATGGATTATGCGCCTTAGAGAATTGAGAGCTGGTGTGAATAATAGCATGTTAACCACGCCAACGCCATTGCCAGCGGTCTTAAGGAACCGAAGCAACCTTTACTCAGAGGACTTCGAAGGCGACGTTGACATTCGTCTTCGCCACGCACTGACTGTCCTCACGGAGAGATCCCTTGTGATTAAACACGATAGAACTATGAGTCAAGTCAGCATGCATCGACTTGTTCACAAATGGGTAAGAGAACGACCTGAGATGTCCACAGCGCATCAGGCACTCTGGTGTCAGGTCTCCATGACTACCCTAGCGATGAGCATTCGCCGGCCCCCACATGGTGATAGCAAAGAAGAGACTCATGCAAGGCGTGAACTCCTACCACATATAAGGCACGTCACCACACACCATGTCTTCTTAAAGAAAAGGCTAGAGGAGAATGCAATTACGCGGAGGTTTATTTGGCCCATCGGCAATAGCTATGGGAGGCTTCAAGCTGAGCAGGATGTCCGATTTAGCCGCGTGTATGAGGAAACGGGCAATTTCAGGGAGGCTTACGAGCTTCAAGACCGAGCTCTGGGATATGTTTCCGGTAGACTCGGACCAGACCACCCCCTCGCAATCCAGCTATCCCTTTTCCTATGTAAAACGCTCTGGGAACTATCAGAAATGGACAGTGCAGTGCAAAAGCAACGACGGGTCCGTCAACTGTGCGTCGCTACCTGGGGCGGAGGATCATCCCCTGACTTTGGATGTGACCGACTGGCTAGGGTTGACACTCTACTTCAAAGGTCGATGGAGTGAGGCAATATCCCTTCACGCTAAGAATACGGAGAAGCTCAAAATGTTGTATGGCGAGAAGCATTCCAAAACGCTTCGATCAATTCGTAATTTGGCGCGGTTACATTATCGGTACATGGACTATGATAAGGCCACCGAGCTGTATCAAATCGCCTGGGATGGGATGAAGGAGACGTTAGGGGAAACTGATCTGGAAACTTTGATCAGCTTGGAGGATTTGGCTATGAGCTATGTGCGATACGGAGCCAGCGGTGAGGATCATTTAAGGAATGAACGTCTGGCACAAAGCCATAAAAANNNNANNANNNNCTACGAACAGCGGGTTGAGCAGCTTGGTAAGGAGCATCCTTACACTCTACTCGCGACCCTTTACCTTGCTCGCGTGAAGTCGGAGCAAGGCCACCACCTCGAAGCTGAGCGAATGATAAAGGATGGCCTCGATATAGCCGAACGCAACGTAGGGGAGGGGCACATCGGCGTCCTTCTAGCGAAGACGATTTACGCGCAGGTTCTCGCGAGGTTGGGTGACTTTGCCCAGGCAGAACAAATTTTCTCGGCGCTCATTGACAAGCAGCGGTACAACCGGATGGCAGATGAGGACGGCGACCATCCAGATCGGCTTACGAACATTTTCTTCCTAACTCAGTGCCTAGAGGACCAGGGCAAGTTGAAAGAGGCCTTAGAAAGATGCGAGGAGTTCTTAGTCGGGATTGCCACAATAGGCGGACAGGGCCGCGGTCTGACGCATAAAATCCTTCCTCGAATGCGAGAGACAGCTACTCGTCTCCAAGAAAAACTCCAAAAGACGAGTGATGAAGGCGAAGGCGAAGATGGTAGCGTAGGGAAGATTTAGCTTGTACCTATGGTGTCTGCCGGTCGTCCAGAAGACTGTGTTGCTAAGAACCTTGGAAGGCTTACATAGTGGAGGTAGTTTCCTACTTATTGCGCGATCATTGCATTAAGACGCTGACACGAGGTAATTTACTCGTTTTAGACCACGACGGTGATTTGCGAAGTACCTAGGTAAGGTCGATGATGTTCAGTTAGTTGTGCTATAATGGTAACAGGTAGTAGGTACTAAGAGCCCTATGGTACTTAGCAGATTAGTACATACCTACATGACATATGTAGTTATCGTACAGTACGAAGTAATGTACAGCACACCGTAACGACGGCCTAATCAACCCACTGATTTTCTCCTCCATGACGTCAGTACCTTACGTGCACTTCTCACTGGCATATACCGCTCGCTATTCGCAGCGCACCCGGTGCCTGGACAACCTTCACCTCACGTATGTACCTACCTAAGTACCTACCTAGGTACCTACATGTAGGTAGGTATTTACCTACCACCTCCGGCGCGTGTGTACTGCACTCTAACCTCCGCCCGATGAGTGGCGTAGGAAATAAGACCCCTTATATTGAAGTGCAAAACCTAAGTTATGGGAAAGCTACAGAGACAACTATATTCCTAGGGTCCCAGCCATGAATCCGATGCGACATAGTGTCCATTACGCGCAAATATAAACAAATCAAACGCACCTTTCGCAGTTAATATCAGTCGCCTACCCTGATGCTCTACCCTCTCCTAGGCCCGCCAGACTAGCATTGTCGGCGCTGTAAGAAAGCAAGGCCATAGTATTCGAGACCTCACTTAATACAGCTCCCTCAATCACTATTATAAAGCAATCTATTAAGCATTGACTGACATAGCCAACACATGTGAGACTACGCAAGTGTTACCTGGCCCTTGTCAGTTATGTTCTTGGGCTTCTAATCAGTTCCCTTCCGTCTGTCTTGCGCTAGAGCCTGATACTCCTTATCCCGTGTTACGAGATCAGGTACGATTTATAGATATCTGAGACACCTTCGCTGGGGTGTTCCAATGATCGATACAGAGAAGGATCTAGATATTACATCTTCTTACATAGGCCCTTGGTACTCGCCCGTCTGTCACACGACCTTGAGACAAAGCCACATAGGCCTTTTGGTGTTCCTTTGGCCTCCCGAGACAAGCATATTCGTATACGAGATCGATGGAGGCAACTAGAAGCGAGGCAATTTAGGGTGCAATGCTTAGATCTCCTACCCAAACTAAAAAGGGGCTGAGACCTTCACGGCACCCGTGATACCATAGAAGATTATTGTTAATATGATACTCTTCTAAGCCCTCTGGCACAGGCCCTCATTATATGTCCGCTAGTTTCCGGTGTCCGAATATCTTAATCGCGTTCAGTCCGGGTTTGGGTCAAACTGTATGGGTCTACATCTCCTAGAGGTCTTTTTAGCGCATAGGTACTGTTTCGAGAAGCCAACCTGGCCCCGGCACTCAACTCTATACAAATATCGAAGGGAAGTGCGGCTCTTAGTGATTCAGCCCTCCTGTTGGGGCTCTACTGGTGTTTATACATTAGAGAATTTGTATTTGACATGACATTGGATATTCGATGTCGGCATTTGCGTGCACTATTAGTCCTATGTACAAATATTCAGCAGCAGGGATAATTAGAAGCCTCTACCGCTAGAAATCTTCATATGTGAAAATGGAGTCCCCCACACTACCTGAAACCCATACGATAGTATTCTTCGCGTAACCCTCGAAGGATAGAATCAGATGGAAAGGATTAGCCTAAGTCGTTGTCGCAAGCTTTACTACATGATAAACAAATATAACGGAGAGCTAGAGTAAGATAGAATAATGCAGGTTGAAAGCTATCAATATTTCCATTCAACATCGGACAGAAAACTACGGTAACCACATGGAAAGAGACGGATCACAGGAGTCTTTATTTAGGCAAGTAATTTTCGGCTTAGCTAGCTACAAAACCATGGATCGCGCAAAATTTCCGCGGGCGATGGCCTCTTTGCAGGGTCATACTGCAAAATCCGGCGAATTAGCGACTTCACCTGATCTGCTTCCTCCCGACCAAGATCTGGATCAGCCCGATCGAATGATTCTTCCATCGACGGTTGCTCGACCATCAATGGCTCTGCCCCTTCAGCAACACCTCCAAGTTCGAAATTGAAAAGCTTCCTCTGGGGAGTAAAGTATAGCGAAGACGTCTCCCAGTGCTTATACAGCTCGTCGGGTAAAGGACCCAGGGAAGTAGTAAGAGAGAGGAGATGGTCATCGTTTTGTTTGACTTCAGAGTCGCACCACGGTACGCAGAAGAGCGGTTGTCCGGTAATCAGTTCAAATATAAGACACCCAAAGCTCCACACGTCCGAAGTATTATTTACGGCTCCAGTTAGTATCATCTCTGGAGCTCGAAGGCCGGCTGGAGTAATAGGTTTCGTCGGCGGGTCCGTAAAGAAATACGCTGTTTGAAATAATTTAGTATAAGGATGCATGCTTAGACGATAATATCGTGTTGAAATATACTAACCGCCACCCATGTCCGACAATTTGATTCTGAAGTCTCCAGTGTGGTTAACCAAAGAGGCTAGTGGTTCTCCGACATAGAGATATCGAGGAGCCCAGAGATCTTCTTTACTGTCCAGCCTTTGCACCGATTCGGACTGCCTGGAATCGTCTTGCTGGAGTACCTCTTCGAGCTCCGAGTTGATATCATCAAGAGCAAAGAGCACTTGTACATGAATTGTAAGCAATTGTGACTGGCCTAAAACACACGAGATATTCAGTACTTACTGTTTCCCGGCTGAAAATCTCCATGAGCAATGCCATGCTCGTGTAGAAATGCTAGGGACTTTAAGGACTGCCTTAGGATGCTTTTCGCCACCCGCGTGGGATACCGGATTTTCATTCCCCATACACGGGGTTTGAATTGAGGCAGTTCTTCAACCATCGTGTTCACAGTCGGGCCCATCGTCTCGAATACTAGACACTTGTGAAGGCCATTGGGGCCGCAATATTCAAACTCAGCTAGCAGTTGTGTGATATGTTGAGCTGCCTGCACCGGCGCAACTTGGCTGATGTAGCGCAAGATTCGTAGCTCGTTCGTTGATTCCGAAATTTTCGAAACCAAAAATTTTAAAGCTACATATCTCTTGTGCCTTGAGGTAAATTTTAATAAGCATAAAACTTAGCCACTGGGGGTAGAAGTATTTGAATCACTTACTCTAGGTCATGAGCTAGCCATACAGTTGAGTAGGAGCCCTCACCAAGCTTTCGAATGACCTTATACTGGCCGTTGTTGAAGACATCGCCAAGATGGACAGGATGGTAACCACCTGGACGATAATCTTCCACCCACTCACAAGGTAAGTGTATGGCTTTAAATCTCTGTTCATTGTCATTCGGAGTCTTTGATGATGGAGTAGGAGGAGGCGAGACAGCCATAGTTGAGATGAGGATACGTCGGTGAGGGAAGGCGAAGTAATATACCTAGGTAGCTTCAAAGATATAGGGATTGCGATGGGTGACAACAAAAGCTCACAAGAGACATTGGTGTGAAGGTCTCAAGAGCAGCATATTTATAGTCATGCTCTTTATCAGTGACAATATAATGTTAGTTGCATAAAGGCACAGGTGCTGAACCTGCGCGACTGCCTATGTCGAGAACAAAAACCCCACAATACCCAGGTGCGCACCCCTTCCCTACTTGACTGCTGGTTGTTAATGGTGACATATATATGAGCACAGTATATACAGTCCGAATGCTACTGCTTTTTGCTAGCAGCACCCTCCTAAGCCATCCCTTCGCATCCAGTAGCCTTCCCTAGTTTCTGCTCGACCGCACCAAAGCCTTGTGATGGATCTCTCTGCTCGCCAGCACTCTTCATAGTGTCAACAGCATGAGCCTTCGCTTGCTCCCCAGAGGTTTTCCAGGCGTGTGAACCGGTGATATTTCCAATAGCGGCCTATGGAAAGACGGTCAGTTTATTTTTCAGACCGACGTGAATGAGAAGGCTTGTGAATATTCTTACCTCTGTAGCTCCTTTTACATACTCAGCGTGGCGGCCAATGCGGGATGGTTGGTTGTTATCGTTAGAAGACATCGCGATGTGTGATAGTTAAGCAGACTTTAATATTTACTTGCTAGGATTAAACAAGATGAATTGCTTAAGGGTTTGTTCGTGATATTGTTATGACGAATATGTTATAAGAAGGTAGTCGGCTCTAATAAATCGTAGCTAAGATCGAGACGCACCTATCATAGCTTGCACACAAGAATGATCTCACCGATGACGTCAACCTCTGTTCACGTTACAAACCCGGGTCCAATTTATTTCCACGTGAACAAACCACTATGCTCTGTGTTGTTAGTCGGTATTGAATACGGGCTGAGTGATATGACGTGTTTACCTCGGGAAAACATTTTATTTCATTATCGAGCGTCATTACGCCGTTAATGGTATTAGCGCTGTCCTTTAGGAGCGACGTTGGGACCCAACTAGACTTCAAGACGGGCAACTAACATCTTATCACTGAGCTGGAAACGAAAGGTAATACCGGTAACAGTGTCATAACACTCAGTTCATGTGTCAGGGCAGTTCTAGATAATATATCGCACCTCCGTGAGATTTTATGGCCCCTCGAATATACTCTTGATTTATTTTAAGCTCAGAAAATTCAGAACGAGGCAGCTTCGAGGCAGCGAGTTGCCATGACTTGGCCATAAGAGAACTCAACTCTAGATGCCACGTTCCGCGCCAAGTAACAGAAGCACCATCTCTGCCTATACGATATATGAACTCACAGGCATGTGCATTTCCATCATTCCAAAGCACGAATGTGTGTAACTTAGGCATCTTCTGTACAATGACGCTGACTCAGTATAGCAACGCCTCAATCTGATTGCGCTGTGCCCAGTCGTCTTGCAGGAGCTTCAATGTGAGCGCCATAGATTGCAAATGTAACCACGTCCACGTCGACTGACAATGCCGAAAGAAGTTCTTCGGCATCGACCATGAAGGAGATAGAAAGGCACTGTAAGTCAAGACTTTTAGATGCGAAAACGGCACTAAGCCCTTCGTTAGGATCGAACAAATTGAACTAGGGTATATGGGCCGCGCGCTGGAAAAGAATCATAGAATTGATAGAAGTCCTCAAATACTATTAATGTGTTGAGACTATCCGGAAGGCTATTCCGCATTGCGAACGAAAGACCTATCTCTAAACATTAGCGATGGATGGTTAGGGTGTATTTAGACGTAGTAAGATGATGAAATTCGAAAGTCTTGCTATAAGCGGCGTACGTACCTCGCTCATGAAATTCTCTGTTCCCAGCTTCATATGGCGCCTACGGCTCATAGGATATATGTTCTAGACGATCAAAGCTGCCGAGTAAAAGGCCCAATCCCGATGCAGAAATACAACGCCTGAGTTGTCGACGGATAATGAGGCAGGTGACTGCCGTAGCTCGAGGCAACATCCCGCGGAACACTAATCGGATGGGTCGGCAGAGTTATAGTACAGCTGTTTTGGGAGGACCCTTAACTTGCTGATCATGAATCCAGCCATGCTGCGGGTCGTGATACTGACTTCCAGTCCTCCACGTATCCAGAATTGCGTCATTATGCTCAACATCATCGGAGGACAAGTATACGTTCTTGAACCAATGTTCGCAGTCGCTGAGAGGGTATACATTGATCTCCAATGCCAAGTAATTCGATGGTCTCCAAGTACTGAGGAATAGAAAAAAGTTTCCATATCCCATCGGAGATAATAGAGCTGATCTCTGACGTGCGATTGCCTCCAAGATCATAAGGCGAATCTCTGCAGGGAAATATATCCATGCTAAGGCTTTTAGCCTTTTTTGGGTGCGGGTTATCATTCTGCGGCGTTTAGAAGAGAAACAGCAGGTGGTGGACAAATATAGTGTAAGTTGGGTGGTCTTTTGGTGCATTTCGAAGTTCTACTCCCTATAAAACTGTAGTATCACCTACATTTCCTCCCAACATGCACTATAATCCTACTTACAATATGAACGAGATTGGAAGAGGTTGTAATACACGCATTCCTTAAAAAACGCATACCAGACCAGGTATCGCTACCTTACTGCTGCTACCTTGTTGTCTTTACCAATAGCTCGAACCGATCGGCGTTAGTGGGGCCTTGACTGAATACGATACTAGCCTAGCTGCAGTAAAACCCACGCTAACCAACGGCCCACAGCGCAAAGAGTACTGTAACCTAAGTTGTCAGATTTAAGGGGTGGAAATGAAGGCCCTATTGAGTGGATTTTTTACCTATACTTATTTAATATAGTGCGTACGAACGTAAAAATATAACTTAATATATAATTAATTTAATTAATTATTAATTAATTAGAATTGCTTAATTTTAATAATTAAAAGTTTTATATATTTAATACTATTATTAGGGCTAAATTAAGCAATTATTATAGCAATAATAACTTATTAATTAATATAAAATTATTTTAGTAAAGCTAAAAGATTTTATAATTTAAAATAAAAAATTTATAGCAAAAGCTAGTTTTTTAAACTTTTAAAACATTGTTTCTAGAGCTGAGATCCTGCTAAAAATAGCAATTTAAGCCTCCCGCGACCTAGCATGGATCGACGAGGGGGTGGTCATTAATCAACAGCACAATATCATCATCATTAACAACAGAATTTCCAAGAACTTCCCAAACATGACTTCATACTGCCATTGCCACCCACAGACCGAGGCATTTAGGCAATAGGGGTCTGGTATGACTACTTATACTGCAGCCGTGGAGGACCGTTGAGGTTCTGTAACAAAGTGGTACGAAAATATCCGTCTCGACTCTGGCCGATTGTTGCCCTGCCATCAGTTACGCAAACATAGCCTTAGTTGGTCATACAGTAAGGACGTGCTCAATAATGTTCCTAACCTAAGTACGGTAGGATCTATACTGACTTAAGTACTGTACACTACGTACTTAGACGACAACTGGGTTGTATAGCGGCTAACTAGTTGATATCGAGCTTATAATATGCCTATGTGCTGGTTAGCGTACTCTCTAGTACATACACCTGCTTACATACTGTAGAGTATGACGAAGTCGGGGACCCTTAGCAGCTGCGAGGAATGAGCCGGATTAGCTGGGATCATGGATGTACACATAGTGTATTTGTCGCCGTAAGAGCAATCCATGGATGCCGCGGATATCAGGGTACATGGGGGGTCATTCTATGCTATGTATAGAAGCTATTTTTCATATACTGTACTGGTACAAATTAGATTACGAAAGACAGCCACTTCGCTTATTGCCCATCTCTTCACCATGCACTCCCTTACATTAAATGTTCACTTGTGAGTACATATCTAGGAATAGGTATTGTAGTACTGTATAGCATGTTCACGGCACGGACCTTTTCCTTCCTAGCTCAATGGCTGAGGTAACCAGTATCGCATCCAATAGGGCGGAGGATGTGATAGTCCAGGGCTCGTTGGCAGCCAGGGGCAGATGTGACTCTGACAGGACCCAACCCAGACCCAGACGGTGAGAGAAATACTGTACAGTACCTACGTACGCTAGCCCTAGTCTATACTAGTTGGACGGTCAGAATCCAACCAGGTCAGGGTTCTGGTCAGGGGCAGAAATTCAGAATTGCTGTGCCGACATATACATAGGTAGTAATAGTGTAGTCTGGATGGGCTATTCCCATTAGAGAGCATACCACCGTTAGCTCTCTAGTAGCGTATTGCTGCTTGGGACTAGTATACTCTTTGAATATTGATAACGCCGACGTTTTTGGAAGTCAACCAACACGGCTGTTCTCCGCAGATTGTTCCTTGCGGCCATGACGCGAATGACGCGATGTTATTGGCTCTCGCACGTCCTCACAGCAACAGCACATTCTTGCTCTGTTCAGCACCCCTGCAAAACCATGAGTATTGGGGTAAAAAGAACTGGGGCCACCTTCCCAGCAATAGAGCTTCTAGAAGAATGTAGTATACACCTTATTGCTGATATCTCGCTCTGGCCAAGTTGCAATGAGACAAATCTAGAAACCACAGCAAGGTACCTACATATATGAATAGTGCTTCAACGCTGGGGGCGTTATACCATACCCATTAGGTAACTAAAATAGGACCGCGTACCTATACTGTACAGTAGGTATGTATGTAGGTATGTAGGTACATACATATGTAGGTATGCAGGTATGTATGTAAGTACCTACAGTAGGGTACCTAGGTAGGTAGGTAGGTACTTAGGTAGGTAGGTATACAATGAGCGGTAAGCGAGTACCCAAGCACTGTATATGTACAGTACTGGAGAGGCCGTAATTCGTCCCAACTTGAAGTGTTATCTCTTGCTGCACAGGGCCTGTGCAGGGTTATAGGCAAGGGGTAATATTGTTTTCGGTATAGTGCTCGTTGATGGCACTGGGACTAGCCTGGTGATAGGTTGCACTGCATGCCGCCTCCGCATGCATAGAAGTCGAGAAGGCAGCTTGATACGTACACTTCATACTGTACCTCCGTAAGTTCGGAAGCATCTCTTTGACTGGCGCTCGGCTGGCTCGAATGGTGTCCGTTCCTGCATTTGGGGGCAGCACGAGAACAGGCAACAAGCCCAATAGTGTCGACGCCCAAGCATAGCATGCAACGGTGACTGGAGCACAGAGCTGGCCGGCCGCCCTCCTTTACAGTACACTCCCTGCCTTGCCTTGCATTATCGTCGAGTTTTGATCACGTCTCCCGTTCGTGGCTCTTTCCGATTTATCGATTTCTAATTGTAACAGCAACAATAACAACAACAGCAGCAACAGAGACAGTGACAGTTGCAGTGACAGTGACAGTGACAGCCACTGCAACTGCAACTCCAACTACACTATTACATACATAGCGTACCTACCGTAGCTTTATTATTTCTGACGTGCATGCATGCGTGCATGCCTGATGGGTTGTGCTCTTCGCTATCGTACTACCTATGCCAGGACGCAGCAGACACTGGGACACCAGGACACCAGGACACCAGGACACCGGGACAAAGCCGTTTCTTTGGCTTAATTAACTTTTCTTTGCTGGCCAAATATCTCCCCCTCCCCTTCATCCCTCCCCCCTTTCTGCCAGTACAGCACAGTCCAGCATTACAATACTAGCGCCTTGCCCACCTCGGCAAAACAGTCTTGCCCTTTTCACACCTGGCTGGCATTCTCCCGCAATAATTATATTGGTCTTCTCGCGTTGGGATCCTGGTCCAGGGATCTCCATGTGGAGTATATCAAAGACGAAGACGAAGACGAGGACAAAAGACACCCAACACCCACTTAGCTTTGCAGCACACCGCACGACACAACACGACACAACACGACACGACACGACACCATACCACGGCACCAAGGCACCAAGGCACAAGGTTGTCGACCTTTGTTGCTCGCCAGTTGTCTGCTGCCTCCCCACCAGATATACGGCGATACGGCAATACGGTAATATCGCCATACAGCAAAAACAACACTCCTGTCACAGTCCTTTAGGGAACCCCCCCCCTCGGCTTGGATGTCGCCAACGAGATCGTAAATAGTGTTGGGTGTTGGACAACCTAGCATTTGCGCAGCATTCACTCGTCGTCGTCGTCGCCTCCACTATCCAGCAGGATGGGTATGGAATCGTTGTCAACCGTTGACAAGCAGGCCGCTGTCTACCACCAACAATCTCACCATGTTCTCCTTGATAGTTTTAGCTGGTTGGATGAGGGAGACGACCTCGACCTTCGCCTGACGCTCGACAACGACCACGCCGACCTGAAGCCGAGGCCCGTGACCACCACAGGTCCGCCATCCTTGTTCCGCCGTCGCCTCTCTGTCAACAAGCTGTCCTTTGGCCGTTCCTCGGCCTCCTCGAGTCGTCCAGACACCAAAGATTCCTCTTTCACAGAGCAAGCGCCCATACCTGCCCACTCGCGCCGGAAGTCTCGAGCTCTTTCTCTTATTACCCCGAAGCACGGCCCACAGCCATCCATTGCGTCGATTGATGCAGCCCATTACCAGGACCCTGATGCACGCCATAAACTTCGCGCTTATTTGGCTTCACCACAGAAATTCGACGAGGCTCTGGAGTTTGGCTTCCCTGCTAACAATGATCATTCCGCCGTGCTGCCAGGGGCCCTGCCGCGACGGAGTAGAAGTTTCTCGCGAGGGCTCTTCATGGCATCCTCGGAGAAACTGAAGACATTTCTCGCCGACGATCACTCTTCTATCTACAGCCAGGAGACTTCGATCCCTGACTCGGAGTCTCCCAGGACACCTCATACTCCAGAAACCCGACCACATAGTACCAAACCCTTCAGCCTTCCAAGCCACAACGATGCTTTCGCATCAAATCTCTCTGCAGGTTACGGGCACGGCCTTATTGCTTCTCGTGAGATGACATTGCGGATGACTCTGACGCGGCCTGATCTACGATCTCACGAAGAGGAGACGTATGGCTGGCCATGTCAACCGAGCCGTTCGTCTCAGTCAAGGCCTCAGTCACGACCTTTTCGGGTTGATTCACCTGTGCCGGACCCAAATAAAGATACCGCAAAGGACAACATGGATCAGATATTTGCCGATATTGATAAAGAATTGGGTTCATCGTCGGAAGGCGTGGTTAAGCGTTTTTGGAACAGAGTACGTCGAAACTAGCCAAACTAGCTGATCCGATGCAAATCGCACCGCCAGAATAGATGGTTGGTTTTCTACGACAAATATATACACCTGGTCTAAATTCGTATTCGATGCGCAGCTAGCATTCCCGATTTATACCTCTACCGTAGAGCAATTGCTCATTTTTCTTTTTGTAATATACCCAAGGAGCAACATGTTCAGCTTCCCCCTCATTATATCCCTCCTTTTAGCGTGTTCTTACGTGTGCAAACTGGCGAAAGGAATGGGACGGGATCTATTTCGCCCGGCGTTCGGGAAATTCAGCGAATTTGATCATGGCATGGAGTTGGGACATGGCGGAAGTCGGGACTGATTTATTATAAACCCTCTCTGGTTGGTGTGGCCGTATTGATTTCCACATATCTTCTCGATGGGTACACATTACGAATCTGTATTGCAGTATTGGAGCATGTGTTTAGCTATTTCTCCTGTGGCTTCTGAATGTCGCTCCTATCAAAGTGTCTATATAATATAGCTCAACCCTCGCTTTCTTTGACCAGGCTTTCATCCCTACGCTTGTTGTGAACTCGCTATTTAAGCATGTATGTCGGAACAAAATTTGAAGAGAGAGACCATTGCATCAACCTGCGGATTGATTTCTCTTGAATTAACCTGCTCCCTTTCTAAACCCCAGAGCGATGTCGAATTGTGACCGAAACCGTGCCTGCTTGCTTAGCACAAAACGTATAGTTCCATAGGTAGTATAGGAGCTGGGGAACGAGACAGACGGGCGAGAAGTTTCAAGGGTATATATCTTGGTAGGGATGTACGTGGTTGTGAGTAGGTATGCATGCATCTTGGATAGCCCAACGTTGCAGCGCTCGGATCTTCCGCCCTTGTATTGTCAGGTGTTGATGAGAGTTTTGCTCAAGCCTCCCTATAACTAGGTAGATACAGATGAATTCATATACCCTCCTTCCCTTTTAACCACCCTATCCATCCCGTCTTCGGATCAATGTGCTACGGGGCCACGCCTCCGATTAGGGGTTGCATGTTTCTTCTCGTTTCCCTTAATGCCTGATGAGACAGACTCGCTCATTCCACCCCTGCTCGAGCTGGAATGCGCGATCTGGCTATGCAGAAAAAAAAAGGTACCCTAAACAGAAACTAATATTCTCTTAGCCCTCTGTACCTAAATGGATATCGCAAGTGCTGAACAATATGGTGGTAGGAGAAACGATGGCGGTAAAAGGAGCATATACAAGAACCACACTGGTGAAGGGCTATCGCTCACTACATACATACAATGAGACGGGAAAAGAAGAAGTTTTATTTCACAACTAGCTAGTCTTTCTACTTCCTTCTCTGCTACGGTCACGTCGTGTAGACTTGGCTGGCCTGCTGTTACGCGACCGATTCGGAGAGAGGGAAGTGTAGGCTACAGAAAGAGGACCTGCACATAGTCAGTCTCGAGCCTACTACGAGATCGTAGTAGGATTGAAGTTGTTTGAAATAGAGCGTCATTCGTTCTTAATGTTAAGATTAAAACCGTGTATTTCTATTCTTATTCTCCCTCGTAAGTACACTATTAGCTGGTTAGCGAAGATGCATCTTTGCTTTCCTGGAGCGATCACGTTCGTATTGCAAAATACCAGTCTTCATCTATGTGATTATACAGCGTCCGGGCACTCGTCAATCTGAGACAGATGGAGAGAGCGTTATCCAGATACACGGCAGCGAGTCGAGCCTAGCAAGAGTTATAATTAGTGCTGTTCAATGTACATCTATCTAGCCTAAAAGATCTGTCCCAAGTTTCCCCAATCGACGCCAATGCTAGAAAAGTACCCGCATGCAAACCTTGTTTCTCAGTAGTGAACAAAATGTGCCTACCCATTGCTACCTTCAGCAAAGTATAGATGGACAAGCTCGTTACCCGTTTCGGTACAACCGCAATTTTCCCTGCTTTGCCCGCAAGCCCTAGGCCCTATACATCGTGCTCTTCCGTTCACTGTTTCATTAAACTTCATCGTCGCTGTCGTCGCCCAGAAGCTCACCCTCGTCCTCATCGACAATTGCATAGTCTCCTCTCCCACGGGCAAAGCTATCTCTCGTAGTAAACCTCCGTGGACCGCTCGATGGTAGCCAGCTGTAGCGGCCCCCACTATCTCCTCGGCCGCCTAGTTTCTTGAATGTGGAACTCGTAGTTCGCCAGACACCAGAGACCAATAAGGGCAAGGCACCAACGACGGCTACGACGGCTGAGACGACAACAATAGGGTACTTGATCCACGGTGAGTCGTTGTCAAGACTGCTCTGCTCACCCAAACGAATCTGGCCGAATTTCCCTTGCCAATTGTTGTAAACCCACCAACCCACGAGCGCCGCGAAGGCGATAGGAACGACCACAGCAAAGAAAATGGCAACGCCCGATACGCCATGTTTCTGCTCGAACTCCTCCTCATGACCGGGGCAAGGATGAACTTTAAAGACATTGTCCGGATCGAAGGTACCGCCCTTACAGGTCGTCAAAGGAATGCGACGGAGACCCGTGGGCTCGTGATACTCGATCGCTTCCGGATCATCCCGACACACTTGTAAAGGATCCTTGGGGCGAAGACCGTCAACAAGAGTGCAATAATTATGAGAGTCTAGCTCGTAATTATAATCACTGCAAGGTACTTACGTTAGTCCATGTTACTACTTGGGGATGGGGTAAGGCAATTGGGGCTTCGGCGAGCTTACCATTCATAATCCTGTCGGGTGCACTCGCAAGTCTCGGAATTGTATACCTGCTGAAGCTTTCGGTCGTTGTAACATACCCTGTCCTTCTTCTTGCGTAGATACCAATTCCTGTGACCGAATAGACAACGATTGGGCTGTAACGGATGCTCTGGAGACCACAACTCGTAATCAGACTTGTCTGGGTCGTTCTCATCGTGAACGCATGGTTTATCTGTCAAGCCAGAGAAGTCGAGGTTGATCGTGAATAACTCTTTGCCCTTGTGGCCCCAGAGGAGGAAATTCCGAGAAGACCCAGATCGTACGGTGGTGATATCTGTGATGACAACATCAGAATCATGGAATTCCTTGTCTTGCCATGATTCACCACGATCGAGTGAATAAGAGATCGATTTAGTTTTGGTGTTTCTCTGGGCGAGAACAACAACTGAGCCTTGATCTCCAAATGACCATGTCCAGCTGCCCTTCTTAACCTCCTTCCAACTCAAGCCAGCATCCTGTGTCATGAAAGTATCGGCGTCTTTTGCGTTGCCGAGGATGGGCCCCACGTTTCCATTGCCGAACATCAGCCCAATAGCGGACTCAGAGGAGTACGTTTTCCCGCGGTCTGCCCGCTCAGTATAACCGTGGATATGGAGTGCACAAAATGAGTCACCTTCCCGACTGGAACAGGAGTACGGTTTGCTTTCGGCATCCATCGGAGGAGGGGGTAGGAAAGACCACAGCGCTCCATCGTTGTGACTGATTCTAGTTTGAAGGTTCTTTGGCTCCGAGTCGCTATCCTGATTTGCGACTGTATTCACGAGCACCACCCCCTCTAATCCCAACATCTTCTCAAAATCAACGTACCAGCCATCGTCAGCGTTGACACCAGAAATGCTCATAACATACGATGTACCGTTAGAGTTGCTTTTGAGGATTGAGCCATACCGTCGGTTCTTCTCAGTTTCGGTAGCAACAAAAAGGTTAACGGCGTGCGTAGAACTCTGAAGAACAGTGTATGCATTTTGACGAGGGACCTGAAAGTTGAGCGGGAAGTGTGCGTGGGCATAAGTCTTTCCATCCAGACTGGCCAGAGCACTTAATGTGCCCTCTGTTTGATTTTCGGTTGCTACTACAATGAACTCGGCCATGGTAGCAAAGCTCGCAATATGCTCTAGAGCAACCGTAAAATCGTCTTTTGGATACTCATCTGTGTACAGCAGCTGTAGCGGGTTATCGTCGGCATCATTGTTTTCGTGTGCCCTAGCAGAACACACGATTTGTGACTGGCTGCGAAAATTATATGCCTCGGAGCCTGTAAACTCACACCGGTCTACATAGCGCTTCAGGGTATGCCAGTTATCACCGCGATCAACTGAAAGCGAAGCCTCGACATAACATTTGTCGTCAGCACATTTCTGGCCGTGCCATATAAACCACTCAGGGTGATTTGGGTGAAATGAGAGTCGGGAGTTGCCTTGTCGATTTAATGGATGTGGCGCTTTGAACGAATCAATGCTTTTGCCTCGGTCAGTCGTATAGTATACTTCGTCATTCGTGGGAAGGAAAAAGATCATATCCTTGACATAGGCATGAGGGGTGATGGTGTATATGTCTTTGCCCTTGAGTTGCTTTGGTGTAGACCACGTTTTGCCGTGATCATGCGTAATGAATATATCACCAACCCCGTCAAATAACTTTTCAGGCCGTGCGATGATTGTCTCATCATCGTAACTGCTCAGCTCGCCGCGCTCGAGGTAATGTTTTTCAAACAGGTCAAAATCCCCTTTAAAAGGTGTGTAAGTGACACTAATCTCGCCACTGCTATTGCTCGGACGTGAATTGGTATCAGAACATTTCCATTCCTTCTTCTTGTCTTTCTGGTCACCCTCTGTGCGCTTACACTTGTTTCCTGGAATAAGTCGCCAACCAGATGAGCCCATAAACGTTTCGTCAGGGTCATCCGTTTTGCAAGCTTCCTTAGGAGTAAGCACCAGGCCTTCAAGTTTGCATTCAGCGCCGTCTCGAATAAAATTGAAATCGCACTCGAAATCCGCGATCGTACAATCGCAACGAGATGTCTCTGGCACTGGCTCTTTAAATTCTTGTTTAATGAAACATTTGGCCTCTTTCTTACGCCGATGGAACTTCTGCGTGTGTCCCATCACACAAGCAGGGTTACCATCGTCATCTTTTCGAGCATACCACTCTTCCATATCGCTCTTCTTGCATGTATCTTCGTGTAGACCTTCAAAGTCGATGGACACTACACAAAAGCCAGCAGACTCCTTCGAGCCTGTCTTAGCAACAAGTACGAATTTTAGACTAGTTGAGTCCGGCGTTGTAGTGAGAGTCCAAGGCAGGATGTTGAGGTCGTCGGGCAGCTTGGTCGTTTTCCAGCTTTTGCCATGATCTAACGAGTACTTGATCTCCTGTACGTTTGCTTCTTTACTATCCCTGATGGCCAAGAGGATGGAACCCTGGTCACCAAATTCATATTTATGAGGGCCCTCAAGTCCTTCGATCCAAGTTTTCCCAGCATCATCAGAGATATAAAGATTGGAATCCCAATAATCTTCTAGGGATTTGCCGCGATTGCCATTACCCATCACCAGGCCAGGTGCTGGACTCGAAAAGATCGGTCCAACATTATTTACTTCCGTGACAGAGTGGAGGTGAATATCGTCATCATCCGTCTTGACCGCCTCGAATGTCCTACCGTCATCGAAAGTAATGAATGTTTTCATTTTCTTCGTAACGTCCTTTTTGGCAACCTCTTCCCAGTTGTCGACTTGGTTGACTAAGAAGATACCCTGAATTCCAGTGACCTTTTCAAAATCAACGTTTCCGTTCCGATCGCGGTTTGTATGCTCGATATTCCTTGCGAAATAGGTGCCATTAGAGTTGCTGGTTAGCAATGTACCCATGGGTGCCGACATGCGCTTGTTCGTACGAACATCGATCTGAATGCTGTAATTGGTACTTTCTAGGACAGTATATCCAGACTCGACGAGTGGGTGATCTTGCGGGAAGATGGCGCGATGCCAGACTTTGGTGTCATCAGTTACAAAAAGGGCCCTTTCAGAGCTTTTAGGGGATGTTGTAGCCGCTAGCAAGTATTTCTTTACTTCGACGAGATTGAGGACCCCCTGAACTGGTCCATTGCCGTTCAAATTGGGCTCTTTTTCATCAAGTGCATCGCGACCATCAAGAGCCCTAAAATAATTATCTGACATATAGAGACGGTTCTCGTGCGAGGGTGAGAACATGCCCGACCTTACAATGCACAGCGTTCGAGTGGCATCGAGGTCGGAATCGCCTGTAGTGAAGATTGGAGATGACTTGGCCCACCAGCAGCCTTGTGTTTGCCTGCGGAGCAATTCTGCCTTCTTCTCAAAGCCATTGGTTGTATACATGGTGAGTTCCTCGCAGAAGAAGCCCTCACATTCCATGCCGGTGAACAATATCTTGTCCGGGTCGTCGGCGTGGAAGACCATCCAATTACCGATGGTATAGTCGAAGTCGCTAGTGTAGGCGTTTGTGTAGAACTCTTCCCATGTCTTACCTTTGTCTGCTGTCTTCCAGTGTACGTTCCCCAGTGTTAGTACGTAGGCGCGATCCGGGTCGTACTTGTGCATGATAAGAGCAATACTCTTTTCGTGGTCGATGCCTTTAGCCTTATCCCATGTGGCACCGCCATCAGCGGATCGCCAAACGGTACGAGGGTTTTCGGCCTCTTGAAACAGGATAACATTGGAGCCTGGAAAGTATTTGGGGGGGGTACGGACGGCTAGTGAATTTCTTGACGGCGATGGTGGGCTCGTCTTTTGCGTATACGGTCGAGGCGCTTGAGAGTAAGGTGACTAGGAGGAGAAGGGTGGGCCACCACGCCGACGCGGCTGCACCCATAGATCTGGACGACCTCATGGTGCTACGAATGTAGGCGGGGAAGACGGAGCAAGCATAGCAGGATTAGTCGAAGTGTGGGAGGGCGGACAGCTGGACTATGGCGGGGAGAAGGCGGCAATGTCGAGGGGAGGTAGGGTTGATGTTGACGATGATGACGACAACAACGGGAACGTGGCTCGTATCGCAAGTGCGTAGGTTAGGCCGGCATATGGGAAAGAAGGTAATGAATGATACAGGTATTAAGCTAAGGTACAGGCCATGCAAAAAGCGGGTAAAGAATTGGACAAGGGAATAATGCCTCGTGAGCCCTGCGGATGGTGATAGGGTTTCTCGATGAATTTCCTGAATCTCGACGAGGACGAGGACGATGAAGACGAAGATGAATATCAACACGCTGAGGTGGCATTGCAGGTGTCCTCAGCCCGGGCTTTGGGGCTTTGGCGCCGCGTCACTGATAACAGAATCCGGCTGAAGATTGCACCAGTATTGCATGCACACTACACCCTATTAAGGTTGTTACTTGCGTACCCCTGCCGTAGCTTTTGGTATAGGTCTCAGGACAGGCATTCATTCAATGTTCATTGGGTGGCCTTGCTCGGGACTGTCGGCACCCACCTTGGGCTCTAGCTAAATCAATATTGTCAGATTTAAAGGGTGGAAATGATGGCCCTATTGAGTGGATTCTCCACCTATACCTATTTAATATAGCGTGTATAAACGCGAAAATATAACTTTATATATAATTAATTCGATTAATTATTAATTAATTAGAATTGTTTAATTTTTAATAATTAAAAGTTTTATATATTAATATTATTATTAAAGCTAAATTAAATAACTATTATAATAATAATAACTT